>PVJS01053416.1:0-13299 GCA_004027185.1 Glis glis | reverse complement strand
ACTATGGATATAAACTTATTGATAGTCAATAGTAATTGGTTTCAATCAACATGCTCTGTTTGAGATTTGCCCATGTTAATATGAAGATGTGGTTTCATTGTTATGTAGTTATATATGTGTGTGTGTGTGTGTGTGTGTGTGTATGTGTGTGTGTGTGTGTGTATGTATATATATTTTTTTGCATTACTGGGGATTGAACCCAGGGTCATTCTACCTCTGAGCTACACCCCCAGCCCTATTTTTTATTTTTTATTTGGAAACAGGGTCTCATTAAGTTGTGGAGGGCCTCACTAAGTAGCTGAGGCTGGCCGAGAACCTGGATCGGTCTCAGCCTCCCAAGTCCTGGAATTACAAGCGTGAGCCACCACACCTGGCTCATAGTATTATATTAAATGAATAAATAATTTTTTTGATTATACGTATCTATTTGATTAAAGCTTCTAGAGTAGCTGATTTCATCTCTTACTTTCCTTTACTCCTCTATGCAGACCCCTAAATAATATTCCAAGGAGGTAGGAAATTAGCTAACTTATTTTCATTCACACCAAAGTATGTCTTCCAACCTAGTACTTCTCTGTAATTGTGAACTCCTTTTACCTTATTGTTTGATTCATCTTTTTAATTGGTTAAAAACATTTTTGGGGGCTCCCTCATAGTCTCTACTAGCATGTTTTGGCTAAAGTACCATAAATAAAATGTCATTTTCATGAAAGACAGCCAACTCTTCACAAGTAATCCAAACACATAAACAGATTTGTTAGTACAGGGTTATCTTTCAACTGGGAAGAGCAGGTTGGTATCATATCCAACTGCTTTCTAAATAATTATAGTTGTCCCAATGGTTGCCTCTTGATCACACCAGCAAAAGCTTAAACTTCGAGAAATTACTTGTTCATTTTAAAAGCTTTTCTAGACTTGAGAGTAAGCAAAAAGGGGAAGGTGAAGAAAATAATTTGCCCCAACATAATCTAGTTTAAAGTAAGCTTAGTCAAGCATGCTTTGTCCAAATCTTTACCTGCCTTCATGGTCAGAGGCCATTCTTAAATTTTGCTGAAGGCTAAAGTCCAGACCAAATGCCTAGGCTCAAAGGATAGAAACAAACAGAGAAGAAACAGTTCCCTTTCAGGATCAGATTCTGCCTTTGAAAATCTAATCGCTTGTCTGTATTCTAGCTTCTCACCTTATTGAGTGACAACTCTTCTCATTTAGGGGTGGTCTATGGCAGTGCATCCCAAGAAGCATCAGCTGAACCCATGGCTTCCCAAAGTGACTTAACCTAATGTCCTTTACAAGAGGCCATTAGGCAATCCTGGGGTTGTCCTATTATATTACAAATGACTTTGACAAATGCACAATACCACTATCACTTCAAGTCTTGTTGAATTTTACCACCATAGAACTATGCACAGATCAGTGTGATGGTCAAAACTATTCTAAGTTTGTAAACTTAGACCTTATTCTATTGACAATGTTTTTGTTTACCCAACCCCTTGATCCCAGGAAACAGAGAGATTAATGAAATACCCCCATCCTCCTACATTTTCAGTAATTGAACTCACTAGAAAGGAACATCCTTCCCCATTTGACTTATATGAGACTCATGGATGCCAAGCCAGGCACAGACTACAAATTCCTATTCTTTGCCTCATTAAAGATTGGCTAAATGATCTGTCTTCAGATCAGTCAGAAAAAAAGTATTTTTGATCAAACATTGGCTATGTCTCTTTTCCCCAGAACCCTGAAGTTTGGCCTGAGTCAGAATGTAGCCTTTTTTTAATGGTCCTTCCAGAGAACAAGCTGGTCTCAGGGTAAAACATTCCTGATCTGTTGTCTATCTTCACTCATCCCACTTCCCTACACCCTTATTTTCTAGTTTTGTTTTTTCCTCCTGAGATGCTTGTAGATCTCATGGTTGGAGCATATTGCAGAAGTCCCCATCTCTTATTGGATCATTCATTTCCCCCATCTTGCAGCAATACTTTTGAATAGTCTTTCCTTCTCTAAGTCCTGATTTAGTTTTTTAATTGACACCTGTAATAATACCCTGAGGCAGAAATTGCTAGTTTTTCCTTAGTATTCATTTTCCCCCTTTTTCAGAGTAAAAAGACCTGATTTCTGAATTTGAAATACAGTCCATATTTCTCAGCATCTCCTACCATCAGCAGTAGCCATAAATGCAATGGATTGAATTCTTGTCTCCCTCAAATTCATATACTGAGCTCCTCATCCCCAGTGTGAAAGTATTAGCTAGTGGGGCTTGGGGAGGTCATAAGGTCATGAGAGTAGAGCCCTCATGATGGGATTAGCACCCTTATAAAACAAACCACAAAAAAACTAGCTAGTCCCTTGCACCATATGAGGACAGTGAGAATACAGCATCTATGAACCAGAAAATAGACTTTCTCAAGACAAAAAAAAAAAAAATCTACCGGCACCTTGATCTCAGATTTCTCAGCCTCCAGCACTGTGAGAAATAAATTTATGTTGTTTATAAGTCACCCAGTTTATGCTTTTTTATCCTAGTAACCTAAATAGACTAAAACAGAAACTTACCCTGCTCCCCCACTCCTCCCCACTGATATCAGGTTTGAGTCACACCATTTGCTGCCCTAATTCACCAGTTTGCTGACTAGCTGATGATGGCAAACTGTGAGATTCCATGCCTTCCATAATGTGTGAGCCAATAAGCCAATAATTTCTGTAATAATATAATAAACCTCTTCATATATACAGTATATATACACATATATACAGTATATATACACATATATACATATATATGTATGTATATGTGCACATACATATATACACAGCATATGCACACACACACACACACACACACACACACACACACACACACACATATATGTAAGCTAAGCAGAATTGATAATCAATGTCCAGGTACCATAATAAAAGGAAATATGTGCTTATACCTTTTTCCCCTTCATGGTAACGGAACATGAAGGTGCTGTCTGCAGTTGGAGCAGCCATTTTAGACAACTAGACATCCACAAAGTGTTGAGGGTGGTAGAACAGCAAGGTAATGAGATATGGTTTTTCTTTTTCTTTCTCTTTTTTTTGGGGGGGGGTGTTCTATTGCTTGGAGCCAGATCTCATGATAATGGAATCAGCTCTCTCTCTCTCTCTCCCTGTCTCTCTCTCTCTCTCTACTAAGTGAGACCCTCCACAATTTCGTGAGACCCGGTTTCAAAATAAAGTAAAAAAATAGGGCCGGGGGTGTAGCACGGAGGTAGAACGTCCCTGGGTTCAATCCCTGGTACCACAAAAAAAAAAAAAAAATTCCAAACTCTTACCACTTCAGGGTAAATCTCACTTATTGAATACTCATAAAACTGTTCTTTCTCAAATCCAGCACGCACAAAAAAAAAGAAAGAAAAGAAAGTGAAATTACTAGAAAAGAACAGCGGATGGTCCTTAGACATTAGTATATAGCATCTGTTCATTTAAGTCTTTTTCTACAGTTTCAATACAGCAAATAATTGCCAATAATCAGAACACAATGGAAATGTAGAATAATTAATGACTGCCTAGTTGAGAAGATGTGTATTCCTTGTTTATTAGCTTGGAACTAACAATGTCTTGGTTCAAGTGAGTATAATTCTGACATCTCTGTCCATTAGACAGGCTATCTTTTCATCCATGATCAACTATGAGTACTAATTTATTACTCCTTAATTTAACCCAAAGAGTTATCCAAGCACGTAGTATAAAACCAGACACAGTAGAAATGTCAAATGCAGTTCAATGGCAAACATCAAAACCAGAAAAAGCAGCAATAACATTCCAACACCTGATTTCACTTCACTGTACGGTCATAAAAATGACTGAAAAAAGTCGGGCATGGTGGCGCACGCTTGTAATCCCAGTACTTGGGAGGCGGAGACCGGAGGATCCGGGTCTGCGGCCAGCCTCAGCTACTTAGTGAGGCCCTCCACAACTTAGTGAAACCCTGTTTCAAAATAAAGAATAAAAAATAGGGCTGGGGGTATCTCAGAGGTAGAATGTCCCTGGGTTCAATCCCTAGTACTACAAAAAAAAAAGACTAAAAAAATCTGAACACACTATCTTTCAACCTTTTACAGCTGAGCTAAAAATCTAATTAAAATTCATACATAGTATTCTTGGAAAAGACATGAACACAAATTCTCATATGTGTATATAAAAACCATAACCTTGAAGACTGGAAATTCTAAAGATATAATTTTGTCTCTGGACATGTCTTTACAAATTCCACTGATATCAGTAGGAAAAATATATACTTATATACTTATTTGTGTGAGAAAAGTAACCATCAATATAAATTAAAATTAAAAGGATATGAATATTTCAATTTTTATATTAATTATTATATGCACTAATGTACTTACATATTGATATTACTTTTAACTTGATCTCTATTTCAAAATATAGTTCTTACTTCTGAATTCATCTTTTTTTAGGTAAAAGGGGTTATGCTAATATATATAAAATTAAAATAAACTCATGATACTAATTACTTAGATCATAAACATATTTAATAGAAATATATCAATGGTTACCTTTAACAGGAAATATATATGTATATATGTATATTTATGTATGTATCTATATACATATGTATTTAATTTCCCCCAATTAAAAGTGTCATATATCTATGACTAGAAGAATATAAATTCAAATTAAAGTGTGAAAGTAATTTTAGCATTCCTAATATTAATTAGTTCATTTAAGAATATACCTGAGTGATTTCTGAGTGACATATATTTGCTTGATAATCAGTTAAGATTCATAAACAACCATACAATATCACATCAATTCTATCCTACAGTAAGTTTCACCTAATTAGTTCACCAGTGGGAACAGAAATAAGCCAATTAAGTCATTGTCCCAGTTATCAAAAGCTCAGTGGAAAATCTTATGCTATCTGGTAATCACTTTATTCCTAATTTTAAAGATAAAAAGCAGTATCTGATATAAGAATAAATCAGTCCAATTTAACTATGTTATTACAAGAGCAAAGAAATAACTGCAGAGAATTCAGTATTTTGTCTTAAAAACATGATGACTAAAACAATACCAGTCATTATAATGAAGATATTTTCACATGTATTTCATATATGGTAGTCAGTGAACACAAATTTAGGTAAGATGGACCATGTATGAAATATTACAAAATAATAAAAAATTGGACCACTTTTCTTTTGAATTCAGAGTAATTAAGGAACAAAGACCAATATATGCCTCTATAATTTTCAATGTGGAAGAGAATCCCCAACTCTGCTTCTGAATACTAAAAGTTACTTTTATGTGTTTAAATGTTTTTATAGTTGCAAAATGAAACCATGTTGCTCTTCATATATATATGTCCAAGATTTAATTTGTGTATTTGAATATTTTGTTTTTTTCCACTAGAGAACCATGTTAGCTCTTTCATTTTTCCCTCTTTTCTTTCCTTTTTTTAAGGAGGTAAGGTCATAATATGTTGCCCAGACTAGCTCCAGACTCCAGGGTACATGGAATCCTTATGCCTCAGCCCCCTAAGTAGCTATTATACAAGCATGTTCCACTGTACACAGCACAGTTAATTTGTTTGAGTCAGTAATCCTCTCTAAATCCTTTGGTAGCTTTCCTTTGTTTTGACAGTATGATATGTATAATAATCATATTTTGGTACTATTATTATTGGTCTTTCCAACTGAGATTTAATGTTATAAATACATCTGTTTAATAATGATCTAGGGTTTAATATCAGGGTGATTTCAATTTTAAATAGAATATTTGATATCATGACACATTAAAATAATCTTATACATTTATAAGATTTTAGTATTTTGAATGTAGTAACTAATCATTTATGTATAAACATCCAGATAGTTTTTCATTGAGAAAAAAATACTTATTCCAGAAGTTTATCTCCAAAACTTTTGCATTGATTAAACTTTTTCAGGTTTGTGGATAACATACAAGATTAATTAATTAATGCACTTCAAAAACATACTGTTCCAGGGAATGTGAATAATAAAAATAAGATACATAATATGGGGCCTGTTGACAAAGACTTTATGTTTAAATATAGAAGTCCGATATTTAAATTTTTGAAGAGTATAATGAAATAAGCACTAAGTACTACACTTAGATAATAAGTCAAATGTTAGGAAAAGGAAAAAAGACAAGGGTGATGGTGAAGAGTCAAGATTCTATAATTATATTAGAATCTAGACTTACACCTAGATTTGTAGTCTGGTCTGACCATGTTCCAGCTATGGGCTGCGTTTTCCTCATTTGTGAGAGAAGAAGTAACAAGAGGAACCATTCATTGCACTGTTGCAAGGTTTCGATGGGATGAACACATGCAGAGTGCTTATCACAGAAACTCAGGCATGGACAACCTTCTATAAATGATATTTATAAGCAAATTTCCCAGGATAAATCAGCGAAGGCTTCCTAAAACTTTTAGCATACGATCTGGGAATTATGACTGGAATGTATGTATGTATGTATAAATTAATTTATTAATCAATCTCTGCTTGGAAAAGGCTATTTAAGACTAAGGGATGGGTTAAACCAAAAGGACATAGATATGAAAGAGCAGGTTCAAAGAAACAGAAGATTCATGAGGCTGCACTATGGATAGGTTCTGGCCTTTCAAGTATTTTCAGTTACACTAGTCAGAAAAACATAGGTAAGACCTGAGTTCCATTTAGGAGAGACCAGGATGTGACTTCAGGAAGGGCATTGTGATCATAAGTCTTGAATTCAGTACATCCTTGAGAAACCAAATAAAACCACACAGTAATTGAGCACGACATGTTCTTCCTCAAGCTTGCCCTGCCTGAAGATAGATTACCCAAAGGGTGGAATGAGAGGATCTTGAAGAAGTGTCCCCACTCCCACCATATAAACTCATCTCCCTCCATAGCAAGGGTTATGTAATTATTGTTCTGTAACATTTTAAATTTTATTTTATTTTATTTTATTTTATTTATTTATTTATTTATTTTGCGGTACCGGGGATTGAACGCAGGGGCGTTCTACCTCCGCACTACGCCCCCAGCCCTATTTTTTATACTTTATTTTGAAACCGGGTCTCACGAAGTTGCAGAGGGCCTCACTAAGTAGAAAGAGAGAGAGAGAGAAACAGGGAGAGAGAGAGAGAGAGAGCTGAGGCTGGCCGTGAACCCAGATCCTCCGGTCTCCGCCTCCCAAGTACTGGGATTATAAGCGTGCGCCACCACACCCGGCTTACATTTTAAATTTTAAAAGAATCCTCAGAAATTATATAAGCTTCACACAACTTTTAGTTACACATTCCTGTAATTTCCCCTCACTGCACTTAACCACATTTTAAAGTCATTTGTATAAATACCTGATTTAATCTCTGATTCCATCTACTAGTCTATTAGTGATGGATATTATCTCTCTCTCTCTCTCACACACACACACACACACACACATTGTTCAGTAACTGTTTAATGATTAAAAAGATGACATCAAAAAATGACATTAAAATGAGGAATAATAATGATTGTGTTAGTCACCTTTCCTGAGATTACTATACTATATACCTGAGAAAATCAACTTGTAAAGAGAAAAGGGTTGTTTTGGCTCTAGTTTTGGAGGTTCCCATTCATCACCCATTGTTGCTATTTATTTTGGCTTGTGGTAAAGTAGCAGATCATGGTGAAAGCACTGAGTAGAACAAAGCTGTTTACCCCATTACTAGGGAGCCAAGAAAAATCTAGGAGGTAGCCAGGCTTCAATGACATTTTCAAGAACACGCCTCCAATGACCCTCAGACCTCCCACTAGGTCTCACCTCTTAAAGGTCCCACCACTTTCCAATAGCACCAATCTGGGAACCAAGCCTTTAATATACAAGCCTTTGGGGAACATTCAAGATCCAAACGAGAGCATTGCTATCATAATTCAAATGTTATTTTAATAAATAAATTTATGTTACAGAAGTTATTTATTATTCCTTGCATACATAAAAGAATCCACATTACATATAGAGACATTTGTTCTTCTCTTCAACTACAATTACATCTTAGCATTAGGAAACACTGTGTTATCTGAGGACACACACACAAAAAAAAAACTGGCAGAAAAGAAATCTTCAATCTATTATACTGGTATTTTGTTTCCTCAGCAAAACTTCTCCCTGGGTTATTCACAGATAAGAGTGAATGCTGATACTGTACATGACAAAATTTTATGCTTACAAAACAACAAAAACAAAATAAAACTAATGGATCATACTGAGGGAGATGTTAATCTCATTTAGAGCCTTATTGCACTGTCATATAAAATATTGCTTAATTAAATGTTTTATTAACCAATTTTTACATTAATTTCAAGCTTAACTTCCTTCACTTAAAAGACAAAGAAATGGTAAGCAAACTCAAGCTATAACCTAAATATTTAAATATATGCCTCAATATTGGAAGATGGAATTGCGGAATGTATATCTTACCATGGGTCATTTGCTTCATTATAGTGATAACTTTATCCAAAATACAAAATATACCTATAAATTTATTTTTACAACATGAGATAAAATCAATTAAAAATCAATAGTCCATGATTTTTAAATCTTCAATATTTCTGTATTTTAGGAACAAGTTAACTAGGTTAACCCTCCCAGAGATACCTACTTATAATTAAAATATTTTCGATGGATTAAAAATCAAGAAAAATCTATAGGAAGTTGTAGAGCCTATGTTTGTCTTTCAAAATAAATTTTTAAATTTGGTATAAGAACAACTACTAGAATCAGAATGAATAAGGAAAAATATTGCCCAACTTTATTTTAGTAATAGTGGGCATTTATAAATTGCCTCCCAGTAAATATTCCCTCTCCTCTCATAAGCATTATTTTTGGGGAGAAAAAGGGAATTATTTCTATGATTTGATTTTTTGTAGAGTATTTTTAAGTTCACAACAGAATCTAGTGGAAGGCACAGAGAGTTTCCATATTACCCTTGTCCCTGCACATGAACAGCCTCACCCAGTGTCAACATCCTGCAGACAAAGTGGTGCATTTGTTTGACTCTGTGAGCCTACAGCAACATCATTATCAACCAAAGAGCCTCCTTTACATTGGGGTGTACTGTTGGTGTATATTCTGTGAGTTTTCATAAATGTATAATGATATCTATCCATCCATATCCCTATAAGGACAGAATAGTTACAGCGTTCTAAAAATCCTCTGTGCTCTGCCTGTTCATCCTCTCTCCCTATTTAACCACTGGTACCCACTAAGAATTTTTATATGCTTTTATTGGTGAATTATAGTCTAATATCATAATGTAAATCACATTGACAGTGACATACATGCACACAGTACTTGGTGCCCTCCCCTCAGCTCCCTTTCCATCTCCCCCTTCCCCATACAGAGTACTGAGATTGACATTGATATTTTCACATACGTACACAAAGCCGAATTTTACTGTTTCTATAATACAGTGAAATTTCCCAAAATGTAATATACTTGGAATCATACAGTATGTATTTAGTTTTTCAGCATTATTTTTCTTTTCTTTCAGAGATTTACCCATCCCCATTTTCAGCCACGGGGTGACACCTAGAGCTCCATGAACAGCTTCTGACGCTTTAAGCCTATGACCTGATTACAGTGGTCATAGGATCATACCCTAGTCACAGCAGCACAAGCCATTGACCCCGCTCAACATATCAGCCAGGCCGTCTCCTCAGGGTTATTTAAATCTTACCCTCTTGTTAAAGCTGGCTCTAGACATTCCACCAAAAATTATAAAGATGTGAATCTTTCCTTAAAGTTCTTAATGCCATTTTACTAATCATTCTTAATTATAATTATCAATCAAAATACTATACATTTTACTTATTTTTCAACTTTTTGTTTGTATCTTTGCACTTGAAAGTTCGAGGAGGTTTAGATTTTTGTTTAGTTTGTTCATGACTGTATCCCAGAGCCATTTTACTGCTTAAGATATTAATTTGCTTAATAATAATGTTTTGATTAAAGGAATAAAATATTTACAAAAATAATTAATGCAGTTAAAATAGTACTTTTGAAGAAAAGTAGGATTTGACCACATTTTCTAAATTAATGACCAGGAAATGATACTATCTCAAGAGGAACCCCTACTGATTATTTGAACACACATACACACATACAAAAATCATATATGAGCTAAAATATATGTTAAATAAAAGTCATATGTTGGTTAAGATCATAAAATGATAATGCAGCACATTTGGGATAATGGAAGGCAATTATAATAGGGGACGGTACATTATGTGGAAGCAACAGAGTGATTTAAGCCAAGACCTTTTGTGGCATGGCCTGACAGATTTCCAGTCAAGATGAACATGTAAGACACTTGAGTGTTAAGCAGATTTTCAGAGTTTCATAGATAAAACTCATTTTAGGCAACTTCTAGATGATTGCTCAAAGTGGCAAAACACACACACACATACACACACAATTGCATCAGATTATTTTATATTAGTAGGATTGCTTTCATAAATATAATAGTTTATTAAATGAAATGTGTGCAATGCATGTTTTTTAGTTTCAGTTTTGAAAAGGTTTTAATCAATTTTCCCTTACTATCCTGAGTTGCCATTGTCAGATTGTTTGTATTCTGCACACTTCTCTGAGCTACATCATCTGTATTCTTTCTACATTCCTTGTTAATAATGCTACTGAACACTTTACAAATAAGGCGATCAGGAAGTAAAATAAATTATAAACATCAATATCTCTCCCTTAAATTTTACATTTCCCAGTGAATTTGATTCTGGGAAATAGGGTTCAGACCAAGGGTCTACATCAGCAACACTAAACACTTAGAAGAACAAATTGTCCCAGCTAATAAATTCAACACAGTAATTTCTCATAAATCACCTACAGAACCAGTGCACAGTTACCATCCACATGATATTTATGGTAATTTTTATATTAAAATGGAAATATATGAATGACCAGTTAAAGTTAATAAGACTAAACTGTGACTAATTATTGCCAACATGATCAATTAATATGCTTTTTCAAGAGGCTGATGATATTATTTGCTTTTACATCAGCCTTGCCTATATTTTCAAGTGTGTATGTGACATTGTTCTTGATTCTTACACTATCTTTGTTTCACTATATGTTTTCCAGGTATTTCTGTTAAGCATCCTTATAGTACTTTTTAAGATTAAAAATGAGAAAGATAGGGAAATTAAAAACAAAAAGAGCCTGAATCTTTGCTAGACTATACTCTGTTGTCCAGAATACTGAGTGCCCAACTTTATTCATAATATGAATTCACATTTTATTTACCAAATGAATTCACATAATCTGCTAGACTTACTTTTATCAGTATTTGTGCTGCAAACATGTTATACTAAGAAGGTAGTGCTATAACTTTGGATGGCTTGGTTTCCTTTAAAATAAGGTTGTTCAAGACATTTGATAATTTCTTGAATCTTGAATTTATTCACAGAACTATAAAAATTATAGTAGTGATTTTGATGTAAGATGACACTATATGTATTATGAAAATATTCCTAGTTGTTATATTTTTATTTGTCTAAGATGTATTAACCACCAATCTATAATAATATCGTAATTTTTATTTCTCTGCATATTTAATAACTTTTAGGTCCATAGCAATTATTTAAATGAATTTTTATGACAATAGGAACAAGTAATCATTTATGATTAGAAAACACATGATAAAGTTTAGAAATCCTGATTTATAATTATTTTGTTATATTACAATAATATCATGAGTTAGTTGTGTGTTTCTTGTAAGATTTTCTCTTTATATTTTATTCATCTTATATATGAACAGTCAGGATAGATAAATTCCAAGGATCTCAAAATTCTATGACTTTACACATACTTGGAATATTTATGACTTGACCTTATTATAACAAAAATAATATACAGGATGGAAGGATTATGTTATGTTTAACATTTAAAAATAGAATAGCATTTACCAATCAGAACCACAGTTGAAACAACCAGTACAACTCTATAAGAGCACACTTGCTTAACATGGGAGATAAAGTTGATCACTGAAGAGAAACATTAAATGTATATCTCCATAATACTAGGTGGTCCTCAAGTTTCTAGGAGGTTGTCACCAAGTGGAGTTTACGTGTACCCCATTTAGAAGAATTGTTTCACTGAGTTTCTACAATCAGAGCTGTTTTGTCTACAAGATTAGTATAACTTGGAGACTTCATTAATGACTAATCACATTAATTTGGGAAATCCAGCTGGTGATCAACATATATGAAACCAGAGAGCAGAAAGGTGACTTGTTAGTGTGATCCCAAACCAGCTATAGGAGCATCACCTGTGATTTGTTAGAATTTGAATTTTTGGAGCTCACTCCAAAACCTACTGAAATCAGAAACATTGGGGAAGTGAAAAGAGATCCAGGTTTCTCATAAAAACTGAGCTTAAAGAATGACTGAGATAGACCATCATAGTAGGCTAGCATTATGACTGATGAAGAAGACACTGCCTATGTGGCATATTTTTGAAACACTGGGCATAATTTGTATCAAATTTCATAAATTTGAAAACAAAATTTAGGTTACTTGCAGTCAATTAGCAAGAAGTAGAATCCAGATCTGCATTAGGAAGGATTAAAATGTGTACCCATCATTCTTCCTCACACAGCAAGATCAAGAGTATTCAAATAATAAATTCTTAGTTCAACACCTAAGCCCTACCTTTGAATTGATATAGAGTTTTAAAGAGGCTAACTCCAGGGAACTTTCATGTTCCTTTAAAAAAGTAGAAACATATAATTATCAATTAATACTATAAAACTATATATAATGTAATTCTACAAATATAAACCTGGAAAGACTATCACTATTCCCAGTTTTGTTCAGATGCCATTAGCTTAGTCAAGTGTTTTCTTAAGTTTTGTATTTTAGAATTCCTGTATATTTTGGTAACACAAATACCTAAAACACTATTGTTTCAGGTATAGAAAGTAGAGACAGCAGGAAACACAGGAAATTATCTTAATAAAATATAAAATTTTCCTCTCTAGGCTTGTTTTTTGTAAAAATTTGTCAAAAGCAGATCAATATCTTAAAAAAAAACCTATGCCGGGCGTGGTGGCGCACGCTTGTAATCCCAGTACTTTGGGAGGCGGAGACCGGAGGATCCGGGTTCGCGGCCAGCCTCAGCTCTCTCTCTCTCTCTCTCTCTCCCCCTGTCTCTCTCTCTCTCTACTTAGTGAGGCCTTCCGCAACTTCGTGAGACCCGGTCTCAAAATAAAGTATAAAAAAATAGGGCTGGGGG
>PVJS01053415.1:0-13297 GCA_004027185.1 Glis glis | reverse complement strand
CAGTACCGGTGATTGAACCCAGGGGCATTCTATCTCCTAGCTACACCCTCAGCCCTATTTTTTATCCTTTATTTTTAAACCGGGTCTCATGAAGTTGCAGAGGGCCTCACTAAGTAGCTGAGGCTGGCCGCAAACCTGGATCCTCTGGTCTCTGCCAGAGACCAGAGGCATGCGCCACCACGACCGGCTTATCATTATTATTTTTTTTTTTTTTTTTTTGCAGTACTGGAGATTGAACCCAGGGGCATTCTACCTTCGAGCTATACCCCCAGCCCTATTTTTTATTCTTTATTTTGAAACAGGGTCTCACTAGGCCCACCCAGTCTACCCTTTTGGAAGATAATTTGATGTGCCTATCAAGAATTTATTTATTTTGGTGGTACTTAGGGATTGAACCCAGGGTCATTCTACCAGTGAACAACACTTCCAGACCTTTTTATTATTATTTTTATTTATTTATTTTGTGTGTGGTACTGGGGCTTTCTACCACTGAGCTACATCCCAACACTGTTTTAAATGTTATTCGTTCATTCATTCATTCATTCATTCATTCATTCATGGGATTGAGCCCAGAGGCATTCTATCTCTGAGCTACACCCCCAGCCCAATTTTATTTCTAATTTGGAAACAGGGTCTCTCTAGGTTGCTGAAAACCTCACTAAATTGCCGAGGCTAGCTTCAAACCAGCCTGGGATTACAAGCATGTGCCACCATGTCCGGTTCCCTGGCTGAAATTTTTAAATTCCTGATGGTGTACAACTGTAATCCCTGTACTTGGGAAGCTGAGACAGGAGGATCACAGATTTTTTGGTTGTTGTTTTTTCCCAATACTGGTGATTGAACCCAGGGGCATTCTACCTCTGAGATACACCCCCAGCCCGATTTTTTATTCTTTATTTTGAAACACTAAGTTGCGGAGGGCCTCACTAAATAGCTGAGGCTGGCCGTGAACCTGTGATCCTCCTGTCTCAGCCTGCCAAGTACTGGGATTACTTTTTTCTTTTTTTGTGGTACTGGGGATTGAACCCAGGGGAATTCTACCTCCAAGCTACACCCTCAGCCCTATTTTTTATTCTTTTTTTTTTTTTTTTTTGCAGTACTGGGGATTGCATACCTCAATCCCCAGAATGAATGAATGAATGAATGAATGAATGAATGAATAAAATTTAAAACAGTGTTGGGATGTAGCTCAGTGGTAGAAAGCCCCAGTACCACACACGAAATAAATAAATAAAAAGCCGGGTGTGGTGGTGCACGCTTGTAATCCCAGTACTTGGGAGGCTAAGACAGGAGGATCCGGGTTCATGGCCAGCCTCTGCAACTTAGTGAGACCCTGTTTAAAAATAAAGAATAAAGCCGGGCGTGGTGACGCACGCTTGTAATCCCAGTACTTTGGGAGGCGGAGACCGGAGGATCCGGATTCGCAGCCAGCCTCAGCTCTCGCTCTCTCTCTCTTTCTCTCTCTCTCTACCTAGTGAGGCCCTCCGCAACTTTGTGAGACCCGGTTTCAAAATAAAGTATAAAAAAAAATAGGGCCAGGGGCGTAGCGCGGAGGTAGAACGCCCCTGGGTTCAATCCCCGGTACCGAAAAAAAAAAAAAAAAAAAGAATAAAAAATAGGGCTGGGGGTATAGCCCAAAGGTAGAATGCCCCTGGGTTCAACCCCGGGTACTGCCAAAATAAATAAATAAATAAAATAAAATAAATAATAAAAAGGTCTGGAGGTGTTGCTCACTGGTAGAATGACCCTGGGTTCAATCCCTAGTACCACAAAAATAAATTCCTGATAGGCACATCAAATTATCTTCCAAAAGGGTAGACTGAGTGGGCCTAGTGAGACCCTGTTTCAAAATAAAGAATAAAAATAGGGCTGGGGTATAGCTCGGAGGTAGAATGGACCTGAGTTCAATCCCCAGTACCGCAAAAAAAATAAATATTAAAAAAATAATAAAGTGATCAGTCAGGCTGAGTCCTCCTTCCCACAGTTGCTTACATACCTCTTTTTCCATAAACTTAAGGGTGTGTGCCACCCCATTTTTTACTTCTTTGCACTTGGGTCATTGGTGGTTTGAGTTTTCATGCAGTTAAATTCAGTCATATTTCTGATGCTTTTCTTTGATCATTTGTCCATTGCTTTGGCCTTATCCAGCTAAGCAGTACTGCCAACCTCCTGGCTGGATTCCAGAATCTACCTCTTTGTGTTAGAAACTAGACTGGGAAGCCAGGTGTGGTGGCGCAACTTGTAATCCCAGTACTTGGGAGGCTGAGACAGGAGGATCACAGGTTCACGGCCAGCCTCAGCTACTTAGGCCCTCCACAACTTAGTGAGACCCTGTTTCAAAATAAAGAATAAAACAGGGCTGGGGGTGTAGCTCGGAGGTAAAATGGACCTGAGTTCCATCCCCAGTACCGCAAAATAAATAAATAAATAGATGATAGATAGATAGATAAATAAATAATAAAAAATTAAAAAATAAAAAGGAGCCAGGCTTGGTGGCCCACGCCTGTAATCCCAGTACTTGGAAGGCTAAGACAGGAGGATCACAGGTTTGAGGACAGCCTCAGCAAGTAGTGAGACTCTCACCAACCTAGTGAGACCCTATTTCCAAATAAGAAATAAAATCTGGCTGGGGGTGTAGCTCAGAGGTAGAATGCCTCTGGGTTCAATCCCCAGTACCAAAAAAAAATTAATTAATAAATAATAAATAAATAAAAAGGACTGGGGATGTAGCTCAGTGGAGGAGACAGAGAGAAACTAAGCCAGGCCCTCTTGCCATGGTGCTCATGAAGGCCTGGGGGCAGGTGTTTTTCCCCCACCATTCCAGCTACTCAGGGTCTCTATAAGGTCCCCCTGCAATCTCATCTGATCCTCAAGATGGCTCCACAAGCCTCCTCCTCACCTGGGTATTCTCCAGGCCCCTTTGCCTTCCTTGGCCACTTGGGGCCACTTAAGCCCACTTGGGGCCCAAAAACACCTCACACCCGCAGCTGCCAAAGCTGATTGGTAGAGCTAGGATTGGACCTGGATCTGCCTGACTCTGGAGGCATCTGTGGGTGTGATGTAAGGGCTGAAATTAAGGCCTAATATTATGAAGAAACTGAGACCCTGAGTGACAGCCAGATCCAAGATGCCAATAGCAGGGACAACGGTAACCTTTGTGGGGAACTTCCCTTCATCTTTCTTGCTTAATCCCTACAAACAAGCCAAGTATGGTGGCGCATGCTTGTAATCCCAGTACTTGGGAGGCTAAGACAGGAGGATCACAGGTTCGCGGCCAGCCTCAGCTACTTGTGAGGCCCTCTGCAACTTAGTGAGACCCTGTTTCAAAAATAAAGAATAAAAAAAAAAATAGACGGGTGTGGTGGCGCACGCTTGTAATCCCAGTACTTTGGGAGGCAGAGACCGGAGGATTCGCAGCCATCCTCAGAGTGCGCTCTCTCTCTCTCTCTGTCTCTCTCTCTCTGTCTCTCTCTCTCTACTTAGTGAGGCCTCCGAAACTTTGTGAGACCCGGTTTCAAAACAAAGTATAAAAAATAGGGCCAGGGGTGTAGCGCGGAAGTAGAACGCCCCTGGGTTCAATCCCCAGTACCGCAAAAAATATAAAATAAAAAATAAATAAAATTTAAAAAATAGGGCTGGAGGTATAGCTCGGAGGTAGAATGCCCATGGGTTTGATCCCCAGTACCAAAAAAAATAAAAAATAAAAAAAATAAAGAATAAAAAATCAGAGAGCCAGGCGTGGTGGCGCATGCTTGTAATCCCAGTACTTGGGAGGCTGAGACTGGAGGATCCGGGTTCACGGCTAGCCTCAGCTACTTAGGCCCTCCGCAACTTCGTGAGACCCGGTTTCAAAATAAAGAATAAAAAATAAGGCTGGGGGTGTAGCTCAGAGATAGAACGCCCCTGGGTTCAACCCCTGGTACCGCAAAAAAAAAAAAGAATAAAAAAATCAGACTGGGGGTAGAGCTCAGGGGTAGAATGCCCCTGGGTTCAATCCCCAGTACCTCAAATAAATAAATAAATAAATAAATAAATAAATAAATAAATAAATAAGCCGGGCATGGTGGCGCACGCTTGTAATCCCAGTACTTTGGGAGGCGGAGACCGAAGGATCGGGTTCGCGGCCAACCTTAGCGCGCATGCGCGCGCGGGCGATCTATATCTCTCTCCTCTCTCTCTCTCTCTCTTTCTCTCTCTCTCTCTACCTAGTGAGGCCCTCCGCAACTTCGTGAGACCCGGTTTCAAAAATAAAGCATAAAAAAATAGGGCCGGGGGTATAGCGCGGAGGTAGAACGCCCCTGCGTTCAATCCCCAGTACCGCAAAAATAAATAAATAAATAAATAAATAAATAAATAAATAAATAAATAAAATAAAAATAAAAAGGACTGAACCAGGCATGGTCACCCATGCTTGTAATCCCAGTACTTGGGAGGCTGAGACAAGAAGATCGCAGGTTCACAGTCAGCCTCAGCTACTTGTGAGGCCCTTTGCAACTTAGTGAGACCTTGTTTCAAAATAAAGAATAAAATAGGGCTGGGGGTGTAGCTTGGAGGTAGAATGCCCCTGGGTTCAATCCCCAGTGCCACAAAAATAAATAAATAAATAAATAAATAAACAAATAAAAGGGCTGGGGTATAGCTCAGAGGTAGAATGCACTTGGGTTCAATCCCCAGCCCTCCTCCACAAAAAATCCCCCACAAACATCCTTCAGGGTAGAGGTGATCATCTGCTCATTTTCCATTGGAGGAAACTGAGGCACAGGAGGCAGGTGGTTGTAGGGACTTGCCCCGGCCATGCATCCTCTAAGTGGTTGCCTCTCTCCATGGTTCAACTCCACTACACATCACCACTCTCCCCTGCATCTCCAGTACATCAAACACTTGGTAATTTGTTGACTAGTGGATTTCCTTGGCTCATACCCCAGATGCTGGCTTTGTCTGATAATAGGAAATAGAGTGACACAGCCTCATTGGCCAGACCCCTTGAACTTGTTGGCACAGGAATGCAACACTCCTTATTGTGGGACAGCCAGAACTTAACACCACTCATAATGTGGTGCATGCAAGAAAAATATTGATACCTGGGCTCAAGCTGGCACCAGATCATGGGCAGCCTGTGCAGGACCCCAGGAAAACCTGGAGAGCAGGGCCTGGCACCAGCCCAGCCTCTGCTGCTAGGCATCCACTGTCAAATAATTTTGGATCCATAGCCCACCCAGGGGGAGGCAACTGGGCTGAGCAGGGATGGCCAGCTTGCTATGTTCATACAGCTCCAAGCTCCTTTCTTGGCCGGTATCCCTCCTGAAGGAAATAGTAATGTGACCAAACTTGAGGACCTAATTTGTAACTGGAGGAGGCAGCCCTGGGCCCCACAGGGTGGCAAAGCCTAGACTTCTACTACTGTGTGCACACAGCTATAGCTCCCTTCCTGAACAGAGTATTCCCTGGAGCAAGCAGGAGTGTGACTGAATCCTACAGTGGGGAGGGGAGGAAGACTGGATCCCAGTGTGTCCGGAGCTAAGTCCGCAGGGGCTGTGGTTCTGCAGGAGACACACGGAGGTGCGAAGGGCTGAGAAACAACAAACGACGACATCGATCTCTTGGTAGGAGACAATCACAACACGCAGCTGGCCGCCGATGACAAAGAGATCCTCAAAGCGAGACCCAAACTGAAAAGACGGGAGGCTCCGAGGGCACCTTCAATTCCTACCAAGGCGGAACTTCGTGGATCCACCACCGGCTCCCTGAGGAGCTGCGAGCAGCTCTGCTGCCCGGTGGCATGTGCGGTGCGCCGCGCCCTACAAAGGGCAGGCAAGACAGCTCAAAGACGAAGGTACTGCTGTGTTTCCTCACCGTCTCCGCCCCAACCCCAGCAGCCTGACCAGAGTTCTCCCACTGACAGGCAGCTCCGGCGAAGGCCGACTCACGTGCGGCCCCTAGAGGCGCCCCGAGGGCACTTCAGCCGCCGAGGCCCCGCGGACTACGCCTCCCCGAGGCCTCAGCGTTCCGGCCCTGGGCACGTCTGTCTCCACAGTGCTTGGCCTAAGCGCTTCCAGCGCCGAATAGCGCAGACTCCATTTCCCAGAGTTCTTGGCTCTCACAAGCCCCTGCCCCATTGTATCCACAACGCCCTGGAAGTGCTTCCAGCCATTCCAGTGGCGCCTAGTTTTGCTACCCCCTACCTACAAAACTTACCCCAGGGCCTTTGCATGTGTTGTTCACTTTACCAGGGTCATTTCTCTGTTATTTCCTGTTTGCCCTTGTTGCCTCAATCCAGTGACGTCCAACCTTTGTCAGATCATCCATCATCAGCACTTTTCCCTACACCCTCCAGACCACGGGTCACAGGAGGTCCACCCTGGCCCTGTAGCCTCAGAGCCCACAAAAACCCACTGATGAGCCGGGCGTGGTGGCACACGCTTGTAATCCCAGTACTTGGGAGGCTGAGACAGAAGGATCACAGGTTCAAAGCCAGCCTCAGCAACTTAGGCTCTCAGCAACCCAGTGAGACTCTTGTTACCAAATAAGAAATAAAATCGGGCTGGGGGTGTAGCTTGGAGGTAGAATGCCCCTGGGTTCAATCCCCAGTACAAACAAACAAACAAACAAACCCACTGATGGTATCAGTACTCTCTTCTCTCCACCCTGGAGTAGCAGCTAAGCTGGCCAGCTCCTCCCATATTCTTGGCCTGTCCAAACAGGCCACCCCCCCACCCCAGGATATCTGAGGTTGCTGGCAGGACCCTAGAGTAAGGTCCTGGGGGCACCAGACCCTGCACTTCTCTATTTCTTCATCCACACAGACACATCTATGTACACATTCGAGTTTATTCTCACTCCTCTACCAAGCCCAGGGTCACTGCACCCCTATACATCTGGGATCTTGAGAACTTTGCACACCTCTGGTGTGGAGATGACCCTGAGTTCCAGTGTTGGCCAGCGGTGGTCACTGCCCCCTCAGATGTCCTGTGGGTTGGCCAGGTGGTCAGAGCTTCCAGGTTCCCTCACACACAGCCTGGTATATGTCTGACGTCAGGGGCTGGAAGGCCTGGGTCCGGTTGTCCAGTATGAACAGGGGATCGAGGATGGTCCCCACATCAAAGCCTTCACGCACCAACTGGGACTTCACCAGTTTGAATGTGCCTGTGATTTCCAGGGTGTCCTGCAGGACAGTGATCATGACCTCCTGCTTGAAACTCCACCTCCAGTCATGATCCCTCCCCAATACTCCGGCTGCCCTGTCTTACCTTGACACGGATGAAGTGGGGGGCTGCATAGGCAGGGAGCAAAGAGCGGACGTGCTGGTACAGCTTCTGCCCATCAAAAGACTGGCCGGGAGCCAGCTGCACTGCAGCCATGCCCACCTTCCCCTCACAACCTAAGAAGCATACGGGTCATCTCAGCTGCCCCATTGTGGGGGCGGGTGTGTGTGTAAATGGCTGACCCTCTAGCCTGGCCAGCTCTGTTCACTGGCTGTGTGGCTGGGCACATCACCGTGTTTGGGGGGGTGTGTGGCCACTGGGGTTTAAACCCAAGGGCATTCTACCTCTGAGCTACACCCCCAGCTCTACTCTTTTTTAAAATTTTGAAACAGGGTCTCACCATGTTGCTGAGGCTGGTCTCGAACTTGTGATTCTCCTATCTCAACCTCCCAAGTAGTGGGATTACAGGCTGAGACAGGAGGATCGCAGGTTCCAAGCCAGCCTCAGCAACTTAGCGAGACTCTGTTTCAGGACAAAAAAAGCGTTAGAGGTGTGGCTCAGAGGTAGAACGGCCCGGGGTTCAATCCCCAGTACCACACACACACACAAAAGGCAAACAGGCGAGCCTTACGCACCTGGCACAGACACGCCATAGACATTCACTTCCTGCAGGAAGTCCACCAGCAACAACACGCCCTCTACTTCCCGCGTGGACACGTTCTCACCCTTCCACCTGCAGCATTGGAACCCAGGCTCGTAACCACGCCCCAAGGCTGGGAGGCCCCGCCTCCTGCCCGCCCCGCCCCCAGACCAAAGCCCCGCCCAGACCGGAAGGTGTCCCCGAGGCGGTCCCGGAAGTAGAAAAAGCCTTCGTGGTCCATGGCCAGTACATCCCCCGTGTTGAAGTAAACGTCGTCTTGGCGCCTCACGTTCCGTACTAATTTCCTTTCCGACTGCTCTCGGGGACCACGGTAGCCCAGGAACGGTTGGTGGCCTAGTACCTGGGTCAGCAGGAGACCCGCCTCCCCTGGAGAGAGTGGGAGTAGGGAATAAGCCGCGAATGAGACCCCCCAGGGCCTACCAGCCTCCCGCGGGAAGTTCCTGATAGGTCGGGTCCCCTCCCCTTCCCCCTCTCCCCTCCGCGAAGTAGCTGGTGCCCAAGGGCTCGTCGCGGCGTTCCTTTCTCCCTCCCAGACCTTTCCCAAATTGAAAAGAAGTTAGGCTCCTTTTCCATGTTCATTAAGGAATTCCAGTACCTTGTCCAAGCATGTGACCTTTCCTGGCGAGACCGCCATGTTATTTTAACCTCTACCCTAATCCCTGATGAGCGCAACCGCATCTTAAGGGCCGCTCAAATACGGGCCCACCTCACTGACCCTGCTCTGCCCACTGGTGGGGTCGCTGTTGCCCCTGAGCACCCCCACTGGGACTATCAGTCTACCCCTAGTGGTGGCGGGGAGGGACTCAAAAAGAAGGACTACATGATCCTCTGCCTCCTTGATGGTATGAGGGCTACTTCTCATAAGGCTGTTAACTATGATAAGCTTAAGGAGGTTACTCAGCGCCCAGATGAAAACCTGGCTGTTTTTCTAAGTCTACTCCAGGAGGCGTTCTCCCTTTATACCTGCCTGGACCCCTCTAGCGAGGTAGGATCGGTAGTGCTAGTGACCCGTTTCATTGGACAGTCAGCCCCTGATATTCGCAGAAAGCTACAAAAGGCAGAGGACGGCCCTCAAACCCTTATCTGAGATCTGGTAAACATGGCCTTTAAAGTTTTCAATTCCCCAAGAGGAACAGGCTGAGCTAGAACGGGCCACCCAGCTTAGGCAGAAGGTAGATTTGCAGACAAAAGCCTTGGTAGCAGCCCTGCAGCCGGCAACAGTGACTCAGTCCCCTGGGCAGCGAGTGCCACCTAGGGTTGAAGAACAGAAGCAACAAGTGCCTCCAGGAACCTGCTTCAAATGTGGCTGACAAGGGCACCGGGCAAATCACTGCCCACAACCACGACCACCAACCAGACCTTGCCCGGTGTGCGGCCAGGAGGACCACTGGAAAAGTGATTGCCCTTGGAAAAGCGGTGAGCCTCCAGCGCCTCAATGCAGGGGGACCACCCTTCCAGACCAGGTCTCGCTGCCAGAGGCTCCACCGCTGGCCCTGCTCGGCCTGGCTGAAGACTGACGGCTCCCGGACTCGACAACCCCAATCACCCTTGCCGAGCCCAGGGTAACTCTCAAGGTAGCGGGTAAGCCGATCTCCTTCTTGGTCGACACGGGGGCTACCTACTCAGTCCTTCCATCCTTCTCCGGTCCTAGCTTCCCTTCTCTGATCTTGGTTCAGGGGATTGACAGTAGGCCCTCCTGTCCTCGCACTACGGGCCCTGTCTTCTGCTACTTCGACGACGTAGTAATTACCCACCCATTCCTAATAATCCCCTCTTGCTCAACCCCTCTCCTGGGAAGAGACTTTTTTTTTTTTTTTTTTGCGGTACCGGGGATTGAACGCAGGGGCGTTCTACCTCCACGCTACGCCCCCGGCCCTATTTTTTATGCTTTATTTTGAAACCGGGTCTCACAAAGTTGCGGAGGGCCTCACTAAGGAGAGAGAGAGAGAGAGAGACAGGGAGAGAGAGAGACAGAGCGAGAGCTGAGGCTGGCCGCGAACCCGGATCCTCCGGTCTCTGCCTCCCAAAGTACTGGGATTACAAGCGTGCGCCACCACGCCCGGCGGGAAGAGACTTTTTGACTAAAGTTGGGGCTGAACTTTCTTTCTCTTCCATCGCCGCCTCCCCCACCATGCTCCTGATGGCTATCTTTGCAGACAACGCTCAAGCTACCAAACCCCCACTACCCACAGACCTTGTTGACCCTATCGTATGGGACACCACTACACCGGTAGTAGCAACCCACCATACCACGGTTCGAATTCTCCTTTGTGAACCCTCCATTTTTTTCTACTCGCTCTCAGTTTCCTATTTCCTGCCACCACAGATGCAGACTTAAAACTATTATCTCTTGCCTGTTAGCCCAAGGCCTGCTCATCCCCACTAACTCCCCTTACAATACACCCATCCTTCCTGTAAAAAAACCTAATGGTGCTTATCATCTGGTCCAAGACCTCCGCCTGATCAATGATGCGGTGGTCCCAATCCACCCAGTAGTCTCCAACCCCTATACCCTCCGGTCTCAGATCCCTCCTACCACCATCCATTTTTCCGTTCTCGACCTTAAAGATGTCTTTTTTACCATCCCCCTACATCCTGATTCTTACCCCCCTCTTTGCCTTTACATGGAAGGGCCCTGATACACAGATCACTCAACAGCTGACTTGGACCGCCCTTCCCCAAGGTTTCTGAGACAGCCCACACCTCTTTGGTCAAGCCTTAGCTCAAGACCTCCTCCACTGCCCCCTAGCCCCAAGCTCTCTCCTACAATATGTAGATGACCTCCTTCTATGCAGCCCCTCCCTGGAAATATCTGAACGGCACACTGCTTAACTTTCTTGGAGATAAGGGCTACAGGGTGGCCCCACACAAGGCCCAACTGTCAGTGCCTGAGGTGAGGTACCTGGGTCTGCACCTCACCCCGAGCACCTGGGGCCTAACCATTGACCGGATCAAAGCCTTAAGAGATTTACAACCACCTACCTCGGCTGATCAGATACAGTCCTTCTTAGGCTTTGTGGGATTCTTTTGACAGTGGATTCCTAACTCCTCAATTCTGGCCAAACCATTATATGAGGCTACCAAAGAAACCCCCGTTGGCCCCCTCACCTCACCCTCATCCATCTGCCGAGCCTTTCTGGCTCTCCGGGAGGCCCTCTTAAAATCTCCTCCCCTCTCTCCCCAATCCCACAAAGGCATTTCTATTATACACTGACAAGAGACAAGGGATAGCCACGGGGGTTCTCACCCAACCTCTTGGGCCAACCCACACATCAGTTACCTATTTGTCCAAACAGCTTGATCCCACTTCTCGCACAGATGGCCACCTTGCCTTAGAACCCTGGCAGTGGCTGCCACGCTTACCAAAGAGGCCCTCAAAATTTGTCTTCAGCAGCCCTTACAGGTCCTTTCCCCACACAGGCTCCAAGACCTGCTCTCTCCCCGAGCGCTTCCTCTCCTGTCCCCTTCTCACATCCAGGAGCTATATCTATTATTCATGGAAAATCCTGACAGCAAACTATCACACTCCTTGGCCCTCAACCCAGCCACTCTTCTCCCGCTAAGCCAGAGCTCGGGCCCCTGTCCCCCTTCCCTTGACTCTCACTCCTGTCTAGACATGATTTATTATTCATGGAAAATCCTGACAGCAAACTGTCACACTCCTCGGCTCTCAACCCGGCCACCCTTCTTCCACTAAGCCAGAGCTCAGGCCCCAGTCCCCCTTCCTCCGACTCTCACTCCTGTCTGGACATGATTGAGGCCCTTGCAAAACCCCGGGCAGACATCCAAGACACCCTCCTCCTTAATCCAGATGTCACTTACTTCATTGATGGCAGCTCCATCCCTGACACCGAGGGAAGGAGAAAAGCAGCTTACGCGGTGGTCACCCTAACCCAGGTTATTGAGGCTGCCAGGCTCCCGGATGGCACCACCTCCCAAAAGGCCCAGCTAATTGCCTTAACCCGAGCCCTGTGCCTGGCTAGGGACAAGCGTGCAAACATATATATGACTCCAAATATTCCTTTTTAATTGCACATTGCCATACTTCCATTTGCAGAGAATAGGTATTTCTCTCCATTAAGGGCTCCCTCATTGTCAATGCTTCCTTAATTAAAAAGCTTCTAGCCGGGCGTGGTGGCGCATGCTTGTAATCCCAGTACTTGGGAGGTAGAGACTGGAGGATCCGGGTTCGCAAACAGCCTCAGCTACTTAGTGAGACCCTCCGCAACTTCATGAGACCCGGATTCAAAATAAAGGATAAAAAATAGGGCCGGGGGTGTGGCTCAGAGGTAGAACGCCCCTGGGTTCAATCCCCAGAACCACAAAATAAATAAATAAATAAATAAATAAATAAATAAATAGCTTCTAAACTCTCTCTCTCTCCCGTCTGAGCTAGCC
Organism: Glis glis; assembly: GCA_004027185.1. Classification (NCBI taxonomy): domain Eukaryota; kingdom Metazoa; phylum Chordata; class Mammalia; order Rodentia; family Gliridae; genus Glis; species Glis glis. The sequence goes on along the minus strand of PVJS01053415.1, from coordinate 1,036 downwards.
ATCATCCACTGCCAAAGCCATCAAGCAGATTCTTCCTTTGTAACGAAAGGAAATAACAAGGCCAATTATATGGCAAGGCAACTGTCCCAACAGCCAGAACAAAAGCCGCCAGCCTCTATCCTATTTCTGACTCTTTCCACAATAATGCCCAGCTATAGCCCGGAGGAGCAGAGACACTTGACCAAACTCGGGGTCATCCTGCACAGAGGACGGATGGCTTATGCTGCAGGACAAGATTGCCCTACCCGAGGCCCAGGCAGAGGCAGTCATTACCCTCATCCATAACTCCCTACACGTCAGACCAACGGCGCTTAAACATTTCCTAAACCCCTTATTTTATTTTCCTCACCTACAGCAGCTAATTGGTAAGGTCAGTGCCTCCTGCTCTACCTCCGCTGTCATCTGTCCTCAAGGAGGCCTACGCCCCTCTTTTCCTACCCACCAGATGAGAGGACATCTGCCAAGACAAGATTGGCAGATCAATTTCACACACATGCCCTCCCACAAAAAGCTGAGATATCTTCTCACCATAGTTGATACTTTAACAGGCTGGGGGAGGCCCTCCCTTCCAGAGACGAGATGGCCGGCACGGTAACTAAAGTCTTGTGCTCAGACATTATCCCTCAATTTGGACTCCCTAACTCATTGCAATCAGACAACGGACCAGCTTTTATTTCTAAAGTCACTCAACAGGTGGCGCTAACCCTTGGTATCTCCTGGAAACTCCACATCCCATACCGACCACAGTCGTCAGGAAAAGTAGAAAGAATGAATGGTAACCATAATCAAAAATCACCTGACAAGCCGGGCGTGGTGGCGCACACTTGTAATCCCAGTACTTTGGGAGGCAGAGACCGGAGGATCCGGGTTCGTGGCCAGCCTCAGCTCTCTCGTTCTCTCTGTCTCTCTGTCTCTCTCTCTCTCTCTCTCCTTAGTGAGGCCCTCCGCAACTTCGTGAGACACGGTTTCAAAATAAAGTATAAAAAATAGGGCCGGGGGCATAGCGCGGAGGTAAAACGCCCCTGCGTTCAATCCC
>PVJS01053414.1:0-13296 GCA_004027185.1 Glis glis | reverse complement strand
GTCACCTATTCCCTCCAAACATGTCCCCACACCTAGTTTCTACAACTTCCCAGTAATCCATTCAGCTATCAATGGATTAATCCACTGATGCGGTTAAAGTTCTCATGACCCAACCATCTTTGAACATTGCTGCATTTGGTATCAAGCATTTGGGTACCATGAGCCTTTGGGAATATCCTAGATCCATATCATAACAGTCCTCTTTGGTAGATATTTCCAATACTTATCCTTATCTAGTTCTCTTGTCCTTCTGGGCTTATAGGAATTTTACATTTTTCTGCTAGCTTGAAGTTGTGTTAGGCATTTGACTATTTCTGGCTGTTTGGACTGTGACTAAAAGCAGGGCTAGAGAATTTGTCAGTGAGATGAGAAACACTTGGGTTCTCTCTCCTGCTGTGGTGATTATGGAAGCATGTGTTGAGATGGAGGTGCAGTAAGGTAGAAGATGTTCATAGCTACCATGGAGAACTATTTGCACCCATTGCAGGATTTGCATGAGCAAGAAATAAGTTCTTATATGTTAAGCCACTGAAATTTTGGGACTATCAGTTACTGCAACACAAACAAACTTATTCTGAATGATAAAGGAATTTTCCTCAATCAGAGTTCATTGCTCTGTTCTCATTAGGCTCTCATTCATCCCTGTTACAGTCCATGCTTATATGTCTTCACTAAACTCCAAGTGACCTGTGAAACTGAGATGGTATTTTTGTCGTCTCACTATCCGTAGTACAGCCTACCACAAGGCCTAGCCCAGAATGGGAACCCAGGGTATGTGGGCTAAATCTAATTAAGCTGTCTGACAGAACTGTGGAGAGGCACAGCTGTTTCTGACAGGGATGTAGTATGGCCTGGGAACTTACCTTACATGACACATTGGTGGAGGCCTCCAATTGGTGGAGCTGAGTAGAAGTGATAGAGGCTTTAGAAGATCACAGGCCACTCTATACACATGTCATCCTTTTTCTACCTCTCCCCTAACTAGATAAAAATAGTCCATCTGACACTCAAAGCCCACTGGAGAAGGAGGTCATAACAAAGACAGAAATGGGAGAGAATTAGTACATTGTACTTCCAGGGCCATGATTTTTGCCTCTAAGCATCTTCTCCAGCTGTGTTGCAAACACAACTGGTCTAATATACCCATGACCAGGCTAAACTATTGTCCTGCAAATTGGCATGACTTGGGGAGATACTGGAAAGTCCTACTTTGTAATCTTGGGGTTTGCAGGTAAAGTCTTGGACAAGCAAGACCTACCTTATCAGAAGCCTCGGGGAGCCAGGGATGAGAAGGTCAATATAAATAAGGAAATCCTTAATGGGCCACAAGCCAAGTAGGCCAAGCAGCACAACGATGGCTTCAGTGACTTTAATGTTGAAGTAAGTCAAAGTCCACATCACATACCTTGGTTCTTCCCCCACTTACTCTTGGTACTAGAGACAAAAGGACCTGCAGCTTCAGTTGTCTGTTGGAGGCCTTAGAAAATAAGAGCTAGGGTTAGCAAGGAATATACAGGGAATGGCATTAATTCACCTGTAACAGCTTATTCCATGTTCTCGCCTCTGCTTATTCCAGCAACACTGAGTCTTTGAGTGGGGGATTCCTAAGTCACACACACACACACACACACACACACACACACACACACTGGCACAAGAGCTGCACCCAAAGGTATCTTTTTACTTCTTTTATTGAACTCCATAAATATTTTCATAAGGCTTTGTGTCATTACAACATCTTGTTTTGTTGTTAAACATTTTTTAACACACAACTTTGACACTTGTTTGACAGGGTCAAACAATCAGATAGTAGAAACAAAAGAATAAACTGGCAAATGCAGAGCAGCAGGGGTAATCAAAATCACTGTTGCCCGTCTATCCACCCCAGCCCACCCCATGCCCAAAGCACTAAAAGATCACTATTTGGCTTCACACTAGATTTGTTAGAACTCTCTTGTTGCTGTCCTTAATTGATCCAGTAAAGATATACACATATAGAGAGGGGGAGAGAAAGAGAGGAAAAGAAGAGTTTAATTTCCATTGTTAGGACCTCCCCACAGCAGGGCCCATAGAACCTACTAGCGAAGCCTTATGGAGAGCAAATCCAGGCCTCATTGAGTTGAGGAAAGAGGAGCTCAGGGCCATGCACAAACAGGAGAATATTATAGGGTTCTTTGGGATAGCATCACTGTGGGGACACAATAAGTTTACTGAGCCCAGGTAATTAATGGGCTCCCCTTTGGCCTATTGGCCACAGGAAAAACTAATCAGTGGAGAGGTGATTTCTTGTTTTCACAAATTACTGGCATCTGGTAAGGCCAGTGGGTTGGGTAGAGAAGTGGGGAATGAGAGGTTATATCTCCAATCCTGAAGCCCTGGGTACAGGCCCCAGGGAGGGGACAGAGATGAGAGTGCCTGACCAAGAGATGCTATAGGCCCAGGGACTTGTCCAAGTATCCCCTCCTGATATGCCTGTATCTCTGGAGAAGCATGTCAAGGCCAAGCCTAGTGAGGGGGAATAGAAAATAGAAAAAGGAGGTACAGTAAAGGGAGGCCTGCATAGCAACTGAAACATGCTTTATTTGCCAGGAAGGACATTTCAGCCTGGGTGCTGGGCACTAGGTTCCTTGCCAACGGGGGCTTAAGTAGCTAGGTCATGTGCTAAGCATGGTGGCCGGTCCCGAGCCCTGGCCCTCTGCTCAGCTCAGGCTCACCCTTGCCTTAACTCTGCAAGTCTGACTTGGCTGTGGTGGAATGGAAGTTTCAACAGCTTGTAATTTGATTCTCCCAGGGGAAAGCTTCCTAGGCTGGGCAGGGTCTGGTCTGGGTCAGGTGGCACAAAGCAATGATTAAACCAACTATGCTGAAGCCCTCACGTAGTCATGGCTGCTGCTTGGTAAGCTGAGGTCTTTTTGTGACAACGTCTTCTCCCATGGGGTTCAGGACAGACTCACAATCTCCAGATTCCCAGCTAGAGCGGCTTCCCACAGCAGGACCCATCATCATTCCTTTATACCCCAGTATCCTTGCCGTTCAAGGTCTATCCATGCAAAGGGCCCTGTGGGGAGGAAGAACAGGTATCCCTCCACCCATAGGGATCCGGCTCCTTTGTGGGAGAAGTTAGTTCTGCCCAAGTGGAAAGCCTGTAAGAAATGATCCTGAGGGTAGTGTCCCTGCCTCAGACCCATTGCCAGAGGGATAAGTGCCCCTGTGTCCCTCACTCTCTTGTTTCAAATGTCCTGAGATGGGAGGATGTCAGAAACAAGTCCTTCTTTGAGTGCCAGGACTGCTTTAACTATGCCAACACCAGCAATCCTCCTGTGCCAGGAAGGCAGGAGAAAGAAGGAAGACAGGGAAAGGGGAAGGAAGGAGCCGGGGAAGATTGTCCATGCAATCTGATAACAATGGGGGAAGCCTCACACAATTGGGGTGGTAGGAACTGCAGGTACAATGCCTTGGATGAAGGCTATCTCTTACAATGCCTGTTCTTGTTCTTTCCTGGAAGATATTACTGTCAGACTTGGATTCTGTCCAGGTTAATAATTTGAAGGCAGCTGATGATCTTGGTCAGGTGGGTTCTATCCTGAACCCCTCCATAGACTCCTATCAATGCTGCCTTAAAAGTCTGCAAATGGGAGCAGGGGTGACCAGAACACTGAACTGATTGCTCTAAGGAGCCCCACCTTATACCTGCTTGGATTTGGGGGAGGGGTGTGGAGATAATTCCCTCCCCCAGGAGGCAGAGTCTCAACCTCTTTGTTTCCAGTTCAGAACTTCTTTGGGGCTTGGGGAGAGATGGGCCTAAGAGGAGACTCATTACAAAGGGGGCTTGAAAAGAGATGAATTGGCCCAAACTAACCCCCATATACACAACTGCAATGACTCAGCAGTGCTGCAACATGGGAATCCTCAGTGCTAAAAGAAATGGCCCAAATGAAGAATGTTCCCTGAACAGAAAGAAATCTTCTCTAGCATCATTATACTTTGACTGTCCCTTCCTTGTGTTTGGTTTTGTATCCCTTCACAACACCTAAAACATAGTGAAAGCAATAGAAATGCCAAGCAGTTATGTCACAGGGCACAACAGAGCATGTCCGGACTGGCATGACTATGGACAGAAGATGCTGGGAAAAAGCTGTTTGGAGCAACTGCAGGGCTACAGGAATATTCTCAGATGGTTGGCTGAGGAAGAGGAGGTGAGAAGTCTCCCCTTCTTCAGTGAGAAGTAAAAGAGGGAAAAAAACAAATCTTAAACCCACTACATCAAATTAAATTCAAAAGTCATCAGTATCAGTATCATCAGGAAAGAAATAAAGCAATACAAATACATCTATGGTAATAATGACAACTCAGTGAATCACTCACAGAGGAGCAAAGAGATTATCTTAACAAGAAAAGGAACAAATAGAAATGTCAATTTCTGAAAGAAAAGGGGAGGGGTACAGGGTAAGAACTAAGAAGGAGTCACATGTTTTGAAGTCATTGGTACCTCTTCCTACCAACTATAGATTTTGCTTCTCCAAAACAACAGAAAACGTTTTTGGTCCTTGTGTGTGTGTGTGTGTGTGTGTCTATGTGTGTGTGTGTGTATGTGTGTGTGTGTGTGTGTGCATACACATGTGCATGCACATGCCCACGCACACACGTGTATACTCAAGGGTCTCTGTGTGTATATATATGCTCATATATATATATACACACACACATATATATATATAAATTTTCAACAGTGCTTCTCCGAAAAAAGGTCCATCTATAAATATAATTTTATTTACTTTATTTTAAAATCATCTGCCTCCCTGTAGGTATTATTTTTTGAAGGGGGTTAACCTGCTGAAGTTTTGCCAGAATGGTGACTGGCTGCGCTTGGGTTCGGTGAACTCAAAGACTTGCGACTGAGCGATGCCATCGGGGACCAGGTACTGGCCTTGGTTTAATGGGTCCTGTGGTGGTGGATAGGAAGGAGGAACTGAGCGGGCAGAGTTGACACCTAGGGTAGATAGGAGATAAAAGAAGGTTCTCAAATCACCCAGTGATCAATCTGGGCAGACAATTCACAATAGACTACTTTAGAGAGTGTGAACTGGTACAGACTGAGCATCCCTAATCTGAACATCTGAAATGTTCTGAAATCCAAAATTTACCAGCACTCAAAGTTTCACATCTCCTTGCATTGCAGACTTCAGAGGTTTGGATTAGGGATGACTAATCAGGAAAGTCTCTGCAAACATTCCCCAATCCCCAAAGCTCTGAAATCTGAAATACTTCCAGTCTCAGGCATTTTTGATAAGGGATACTCAACCTATATTACAAATCATTTATCTCCCAAACAGATTTTGGAATGGTGTGACTATTACTGCAATACCATGCCCTTCTCAATCTAATCAAGTATCACTAAGAAATTTGGGGTGTTACCACCAGCTGTTTTAGAGATGAGGATACTGAGACTTAGATAGAAATGCCATACCTAATTTCCCATGGTAAGTTAGTAACAAAGCAGGAGCTAGAACCTGCATTCTTTGACTTCTCAGTTCAGACCTTTTACCCAGAGACCATAATCCCTTATGCAGGGCTTGGTCCTGAAAAGAATACAACAAAATCCATTTATCTCCATAGGACCTTGTTTTTTATCCCTTTCTAACTCCCCTTGGAAGTGTCAAAAGAGCCTGATTAAGAACTACTAACTTCGTCTGGGTATAGTGGCACATGCCTGTAATCCCAGTACTTGGGAGGCTGAGACAGGAGGATCACAGGTTCCAGGCCAGACTCAGCAACTTAGTGAGACCCTCTGCAAATTAGTGAGACCCTGTTTCAAAATAAAAAATAAAATAAAATAAGGCTGGGGGTGTAGCTCAGCGATAGAATGCCCCTAGGTTTAATCCTCAGCACCACAGAAAAAGAAAGTAAAAAAAAAAAAAAGAATTAAAGACTTCAAGGCAGATCTGTGGGGGAGAATGGTTTTCTATAATGTTCATCCAGTGTCAGAAAGTCAAGAGTCTTATGTTTTCTCTCATATGTGGAAGCTAGAGAGAAAATAGGAAAATAGGAAACATAAGAGACTTTAAATAATATGGAAAGAGACTTTGGAATAGTGAAAAAAGATTGGGGGAGGAGTTGGGGAACGGAAACTGTCCAAATAACATTATGGCAGAATATGAAAGTATTACTACCAATTTCACTAACATGTACAAGGAGGGAGGGAGGTGGAATGGGGGTGGGATATGGAATCAGATTGAACCTCACTATGATATATAATTGCAATGCACTAATAAAATTATTTTTAAAAATAAATTTAATTAAAAAAGCATAAGGCACAAGTGATTTAGTGTTCTGTCCTAGGTTAAGAGTGACATGTTTGCATGAATTGATATTGGTAGTTGGTGGAGAAAGCAAACTCATCACCAGGACATATGATTCATGAAAAGCAAAGAAGAAATATTTGTGACCTTTCAAAGGGAACAGATTCAATGACACTAAGATTAAAGACCTTCTCAACTTTTGTAGGTGGGTTTGCAACTGTCAATCAAACCAAAGTCCATATTAATGGAGAAATCCAGGACCCAGAGGGCAAAGTCAAGTTTAATCCTGATCTATATTCAAAGCAGAATAATATGAGACAAACAACATATGATTTAGTCATGCCAGGAAGGTCTCTCTGTGGCTTCCAAATACCTTCCTCATCTTATCCAGTGTCTAAGATTCCAACATTACACCTTCCTGTTTACTTTGCTTGATGACTTGATCCCATTACACTAGAAGCAATAATATTAACCCATTTTGTCCCATCATTGCAGATGTGGAGCACCTACAAAAACTTAATATACTATATAACATATAATATAATAATACAAATATAATTATGTGTTAAGGATATAATTATAATGAGTGTAGTATTAATATTAATATAATATATGAAAACTGTAGATTATGATTTCCAACTATTTTAATGCAGCTATGTCAATTTTGTTGAAATATTCACAGAAATAAAAACTTGGAACTTAATGGGTTAAGCTATCATCAGCTATTGGCACTTCAGTGCAAAGGATCAGATTATTTTCTAAGAACCAGTTTTGAAAGGTAGCAAGTGTCAGAAATATGAGGATACTAGACACAAACAGACAATATGGAGATATTAAGGTAGAAGGTCCACTTTATCAATTTTTTGTTTTATGGTTTGAATTTTTGCTGCCAAATCTAAGAACTCCTTTGCCTAATCCTAGATCATGAACACTTTTTTTCTATTTTTCCCTAATAGGTCTGTAGCTTTAAAATTACTTTCTTGATCAATTTTTAATTTTTGTATAGGGCGTCAAATTAAGTTGACATTTCTTTTTTGCCTATGGAAGTCCAATTGCTTCAGCAACATTTGTTGAGAATGCTACTCTTTTTCCACTGAATTGTGTGCCTTTGTAAAAATTCAGACATGTTTGCATAGTTCTTTTTCTGGGTTCTGTTCCATTGATCTAATATGATTATCTCTCTGCCAAAATTACATTGTCTTGGTTACTGTAGCTATATAATGAATGTTGAAATTGGGTGAATTTATTACTCCCACTTTCTTCTTTTTCAGTATTGTTTTATTTATAATAGGGCAGTCATTTGATTTTGAGCTGGGCTTAAAACCTATGGAGATGGAGCCTGTGCTGGTGGCCTTGGTGAACTCTGCACTGACAACCTCAATTGGGTAGATGGATTAGTAATTAGCATCTAATTCCCAAGATGTTATATATCAATTCTTAAAACCAAGGCCACACGAAAGACAAAGGTAAAGTGAAAACACCTTTCTTAGAGCTAGGTCTGTTCCTCTCTGTTATTCTCCCAGCCAGGGTTCCTCTCTCCAGGTGCAATAGACTGAGTTGATAATGTCCCATGGTGTTACAGATGGCGTTGTAAGGGACAAAAGAGTAATTACCTATCCAATGGCAAGTGCATTGGATAAATAACAGTGCAGGGATGGGTGAAGAAAAGGGTTAAGGAAGCTAACTTTTACAGGTGTGCAAAAGAACCCCTTTATACTCTTCCATGTACATGCTGCAAGTATAGGATTACTAGGCTTGACAATGAATTGCAACTATTAATCGTATTATACAATCACTAGAAAATTATATAATTAATCATACAATGAATTGCAACTATTGAAATACTAGGTTTGAGTCTTAAAGACCAGAAATAGAAACATGGGACGAGAGTCATAGGAATTTGGGGAGGTTTAAAGTTACCTGAATTTCTTTAAAGATTTTAGAATTGCTTTTAAGATTAGAATGCTGTTCAGGTGAACAGGTGCTTAGATACTGGAAGACAAGAGAGGACCTGAAATGGATAGTCTGGACAGTAGACAGGGTGAGGAGGGAACCTGACCCAAAGACTTGGTATGAGTTAGCAGGAATATCTTCTGGTTGGTTGCTTTGTGGACATTCCTGTGTTTGAAGTATTCTCGGTGAAAAGGCTAAACAGTCCCAGATATGCTTGAGGGAACCTGGGCTGGGATAAAGAAGAATCATTCCACAATGAAGGGCTGTGTGGTAGGGGCAGGAGAGGGAATCAGAGTAAGAAAAGCCCAGAAGGTGACAGCCTCCAGGAGATAAGAGGCAGGACAATATCCTTTAGTAGCCTGAGGACTCTCCAGCTGGCTGGGGCTGTTTTCTGCTCACATCTCTGCCTCAGGAAGAAGGACATTCTCTCATAGGATTTTCCTGTTAATACAGATCGGATTCTTAGTGACATTAACTCCAGGTTGCTTTATATCACTCTCTCTCAACATTTTAACCCCTAAAAGGTTGGGGGTGGCTGGCTTTAATTCCCCATCTGGGGGGAAATCACTTTTCCATGATGAAGGAAAATCCAATGAGGACCTCCCAATAGCAAGAATTAATAAGCACTCGGAAGGAAGGCAAGCCTAGTAAGAGGGGCCCAGATAAGTGTACTATTTAATTGGAAATCAGATATTTACAGGCACTCAGCCTCTTCAATCAAAGAGCACTTCATTGGGAATAATTAAGGGTGCTTTATGTGGCTGCTGGAATTTCAGGCAAGTTGAATCTGATTGTTTTGTATGGTGACTCATTTCGAACCAGAGAGGCCACTGAGAAAGCAGAAGGGCCTGGGGAAAGTGAGGTCTCATTAAGATCACTCACCCCTGGGGACGGTGAGAACGGTTGTCAGTAATAGAAACAGCTGTCAGTAATTGAGGCAAGACAGTAAAGTGAGCTCTTTTTTTTTATCAACAAGAGCCATTAATAGGACACTGAAATGGAAAGGGTAGAGCACTGGACTCAGAGTCAAGCTGATTTAGGTTCAGAGCCACTTCACTTTGAAGACTCTCAGTTTCTTCATCTAGTAAGTGGAATAATGGTACCCATCTTCTTTAGGGTTACCATAAAGATAAAATGAACTTATATAAAGAGATTGATACTGAATGAACACTCTAATAATCAGAAGGTATCTCCGTTCTTTTGCTTAGCTGAGAAAATAGAAAAAGAGAAAAATAAAGCCTTATTTCAGATTTAAATTATGTATTTTTCTTTTTTAAGTACTTTGATTTAGAGTTCATAAAAGGAAAAAGACTATCAGAATCTTCTTTCTTGGTTCAGTTTGAGGTTCTCCATTCTGATTTGGGGCTCTGTTTTGGCAAATGCCACAAGATGAGTAAAGGAAAGTTGAACACATATCCCTATATATGTGTACTTATTAAATAAGTTATATATATTTACTATTGTCTGTCTCTAAATTATTAAGTTTCTTATATTTTTAAGTAAAAATGATGAGAAAAAAGTTTTTTTTCTTGTACCAAATGAACTTTGGACGTGAATAACCTATACCACTCACTTCTGAGCATTAAGCTTTTTAAAAATACTTTTATTGGTGCATTGCAGTTTCATATCATAATGTAGTTCAGAGTGATAGGAACATGCATGCATACAGTACTTGGAGCACTAAGCTTTTAAGACCATTTGCTACCTGTTATCAGGGACACCTGGGGATTTGGAAACTATCAGAGCCCTCCAAGTGAACCCTAGCATGAAAAGGGGACTAGGACTATGAAAGCACATAGCTTATGGCCTCTTAGTCTCACAGAGAGAGCGAGTGGGTTAAAGGATGATTTACCTTTTTGCTTAGGAACTTTTCTCACAGTCATTGCAGCCTGCCTCTTCTGGTTTTCAGAAATTTCAAAGCCTAAAAAAAGAAAAGTATAAGACCTTGTCATCAGAAACATATTCTATTCTTGAATGTACAAATTAGTGCAGTTATTCTGGAAGAAAAACTTATTAAGATATGCCAAAAGTTCTGAAACACAAAACGGTCATTGTCATTTTAATTTTTTTGTGGAACTGGGGACTAAACCCAACAGTGTTCTACTTCTGAGCTACACCCTCAGCTATATTTTATTTTGAAATGGTCTCACCAAGTTACTGTGCACTGGCCTGGAACCTGAGATCCTCCTGTTTCAGCCTCTCAAGTACTGGGATTACAGGCATGTACCACTGAACTTGGTAGGTTCTTGTCTTTGATTTTGTAGTTCCTTTCTTGGAATTTCATTAAGGAAGTATATTAGTAATTCAGATAAAGACTTAGCTATATTTCCTTTGGGTACATAACCAGTAGTGGGATTGCTGGCTCATAAAGCAGTACTAATTTTAGTTTTTTGAGTAACCACTATATTGTTTTCCATATTTTATATTTCCACCAACAGTGTATAAGAGTTCCCTTTCTCTGTACCGCAACAGCATTTGTTACTTTCTTTTTTGATAACAGACATTTAAGATGGGCTAAGATGACATCTCATTATGGTTTTGATTTGCATCTCCCTGATTAGTTGATGTTGACCATTTTTCATATACTCTAGGCCATCTGAATGTCTTCTTTTGAGAAATGTCTATCCAGATCATTAGCCCATGTTTTAATTGGATTATTTGGTCTTTTGTCTACAATTATGTTGAGTTCCTTATAAATTCTTGATATAAACTCTTAGTCTGATGTACAATTGGCAAATATTATCTCCCATTCTGTAGGTTGTCTCTTGACTCTGTTGATTGTTTCCTTTGCTGTTCAGAAGTTTTTAGTATGCATGTAAAAGAGACACTGGCTCCACAATGTTTATTGTACCACTATTCACAACAGCAGTATATGAAATCAATCTGGATGTCAATCAATAAATAAATGGATAAAGAAAGTGTGGTATATATACATGATGGGATACTATTCAGCCATAAAAACATGAAAACCTATCATTTTCGACAAAATGGTTGGACCTGGAGGACATGATATTAAGTGACATGAGTCTGCCACAAAAAGACACACACTGTATAAGGTCATTCATATCTAAAAAACTGACATCATAGAAATTGAAAGTAGAAAAGTAGTTACCAGACACTGGGAAGAGGAGGAGAGGTTGGTCAATGGGTACAATATTACAATTAGATAGGAGGAAGAAGTTCTGATGTTCTATGGCACAGAAGGGTAAATATAGTTAACAACAGTGCACTGTATTTATCAAACTAGTTATAAAAGAGGATTTAATGTATTTTTCACCATACAGAAATAATTAAAGTTTAAGGTGATGGATATGCTGAGTTGATCATCACCCAATATATGCATGAATCAAACATCATTGTATTTTATAAATATGTACAAATATTATGTGTCTATAAAAGTATAATTAAAAACAAGACAGCTATAAAGATGCATATCACAGAATACAGGGACGAAAAATTATGGTATAAAGTTGAAGAAACATTTCATAACCAAAAGCAAACACACAATTAAAGGAAATAATGAATTAAAAGATAAGAGAAATAGGATAGAATATGCATACAGAAAAGTTTCAGGAGGAAAAAACATCAAATGAAAGTATGTAATAAATAAATAATAGTGATGTGTTGCCTGGACAGGAAAGTGGGGAAGGAGTGACACAGCAAAGAAAAAAGGAAAGGCAAAAGTGGTAAGATTATTTTGAAAACAGCAGCAGAGGAGACTATTATACTGAACCTGGCTGACACAGAAGCTGCACAGTGGGATGGTGTGGGAGAAATTTTCTACTTTTCTCAATTTTAAGTGGTATACCATTGCAGAAAGCCATTTTGTGAAGGCCACACCTTAGCTGGCAGTGCTAAGAAAGTTAAACTATAGCATCTTTTCACTCCTGGAGACTGTGGCAAATTTTGGCACAGGAGAACAAATTTGAAGTATACAGTGAAATTGCAAGGAGCCAAGCCAGAAGTGGCGTTGTGGTGGGAAAGGAGCCATGGTGCTGGTGGGAGCAGAGCTGGGGCAGGGTGCACTCCTTTGCCCAGGCTCCCAGTGGTACCCTAAGCAAAGCACCAAGATCCCTGGCCACAAACATCTGCCTGCCAGGTGGGATATGGCCTTCCAGCATCTCTTTTGAGTGGGCAGAGTGCGGAAGCTTTCAGAACTACTTTGGTAGAGCCGAGGTGAAAACTGTGTTAAGAACATTAGGTGTGAATGTTTTTCCCACGGGCGTACAGGGCCATCACCTGTGCCAGAGTGGATTTTGGATTCTTGGTCACACATACCTGGGGCCCTTCACACTTGTACCACCAGAGAAATCCCTGGCATCTGGACTGACACGGAGCTACTAAGTGGACCATGATACAGTACTAGACATGGGAAGAAACAAGCAAGAAGCCTGTTGATTCAATTGTCACCTTCAGCCAAGAGACAAAGAATTCAAAACAGTTATTCTAAAGAAGGCAGTGATTTAAAGGGGAATAAAGATAAATGAGTTTTATTCATAGTACTAGAAATTGAACTCAGAGGGGTTCTACCACTGTGCTATGACCCCAACCTGTTTTATATTTTCATTTTTATTATTTTATTTATTTATTTTTTGATGCTGGGGATTGAACCCAGGGACATTCTACCTCTGAGCTACACCCCCAAGCCCTATTTTTTATTCTTTATTTTGAAACAGGGTCTCGCTAAGTTGTGGAGGGCCTCACTATGTAGCTGAGGCTGGCTGTGAACCTGCAATCCTCCTGTTGCAGCCTCCCAAGTACTGGGATTACAAGCATGCACCACCACGCCAGGCTTATGTTTTAAAATTCAAAGTTAACAATGTAAGCAATGAAGCAGGAAAAACTTTTATAAATATAAAATAATAACTAAAAGAAAGTATGTGTGTGTGTATATATATATATATATATATATATATATATATATATTATGGTTTGGATCTCAAATATCCCCCCAAAGCTCATGTGGTGAAGCCTTATGCCTGTCTGGTGGCACTATTGAGAGGTGGTGAAAACCTTAGGATGTTGGGCTTAGCTGGAGGAAGTA
>PVJS01053413.1:0-13296 GCA_004027185.1 Glis glis | reverse complement strand
AGAGAGAGAGAGAGAGAGAGAGAGAGAGAGAGAGAGAGACAGGGAGAGAAAGAGAAAGAGCGCGTGCACGTGTGTGCGAGCTGAGGCTGGCCGCGAACCCCGATCCTCCGGTCTCCGCCTCCCAAACTACTGGGATTACAAGCGTGCACCACCACGCCCGGCTTTCATATCCTTTAATATCCAGGCAGTGTTCACATTTTCCATATTGTCTCATGAAAGCCCTTTTGCAATGGATTTCTTTCAGTGTGGATCCTAGTTAGGCTCATGTGGTGCATTTTGGGTAATGGATTCTTTTTAAAAAAAACTTTGAGCTGGGCGTGGTGGTGCACTCTTGTAATCCCAGTACTTGGGAGGCTGAGACAGGAGAATCGCAGGTTTGTGACCAGCCTCAGCAATTTAGTGAGGCCCTCCATAACTTAGACCCTGTTTCAAAATAAAGGATAAAAAAAATGGGGCTAGGGGTGTGGCTCGGAGGTAGAATGCCTCTGGGTTCAATCCCCAGTACCGCAAAAAAAAAAAAAAAAATTTTTTTAATGGCTCAGCATGGTGGCACACACCTGTAATCCCATTACTTGGAAGGCTGAGATAGGAGGATTGCAGGTTCAAGGCCAGCCTCAGCAACTTAGACCCTGTTTCAAAATAAAAATGACTGGGGGTGTAGCTTGGAGGTAGCATGCCCCTGAGTTCAATCCCCAGTACCAAAAAAATTATTGGTGTATTGCAACTGTACACAATAGTGAGATTCATAGTGAAAACATTCACCTATGCACGTAACATTATTTGGTCTGGATTAAATTGCTTAATCTGTATGTTTGTTTCCTTTTATGGTAGTTAGGCCTCAAGGTTTGCTCAGACTTAATTTTTTTTCTTCCCAAGAATACTGGGTGTTTTTCAACTGTGTATTTTTTTTTATGATGTCAAATGTGTTGTTCCAACATCAGTTCTCCATCCTCTGACCTTAGCTGGGTGTCCAGCAGTTCAGTTCTGACACTACTTTTTTTAACCTTTAAAGTTTTGTTTAATTATACTTTTAAAAAATCATGTAAGTAATAGCGGAAATACAGTTTCCTATTTGGGTCTCACTCGTCTGTGTTTGTTGTTTGTTTCAGCAAGAGAAAGCAGCTACCATGGATTTGACTGAACGTTTAGAAAGCTCTCTGAAAACTCGTGTGGGGGCCAGAATGAAAAATCTGGCAGCCAAGGTAGACAGACTGAAAGAAATTAGGTATGTAAAAACACATTTTTTAGAAGGAAGACTAAAATAATTGCTAATTAGTTCTGGGTGCTTTGTTTAAATTGTGCGCCTACTATTTTTCATTTGAAATTTGATCTTTTTGTTTTTATGACTGCAAAAAAACTAAAAATAGTTAAATTTAATAGTTAAAATTAATTCCTGATATTAATTTTGTAGTTGTCAGTTTTCTTTTCTTTCTTTTTTTTGGCACTGGGGAGCATTTTTTGAACTTAGGAACATTCTACCTCTGAGATATACCCCCATCCTTTTTATTTTTTATTTTGAAACAGAGTCTCACTAAGTTACTGAGGGTCTTACTATGTTGCTGAGGCTCACCTTGAACCTGGGATCCTCCTGTCTCAGCCTTCCAAATACTGAGATTACAGGCATGTACCACTGTGCCTGGCTATAGTTGTCAGTCCTTGGAACATTAGTGTCCGAAGGTCATCTCTGAGAGAAAAATTAAAAAAAAATCAACATAGCTTTTCAGTGATAGTTTGATGGGAAACTACCATGTTCAGTTGTTTTGCTTGGGGTTATTTTACTAAAGGTTTTAGTAATCTGAATTACTTAATTATACTCTGTCTAATGGAAGATTTACCTATAATATTATCTTCATAGAGTTGGAAGAAAAGAAATTAGCAGTTCATATGCAGAGTTGTTATTCAGTGTTTCTCAAAGACTATTAGGATTATGTAGGTATTTCATCTTAATAGAGGGTTTGGTTGCTCTACTGTTGATTAAGGGTAATTTGTCATTCTTTTCTGAAGTATGGATAAAATACTTTTTAAAACAATCTAATTCTCTTTTCATACTATACACTGGACTTAAAACCAGTGTAATTAATTTTCTCCTGTACTTTGAAACACTTGGGAAGATGTTGCCCTGAATAAATATTGTATGGTAGGTTTTTTTTTCCAGTGTAAATTCATTTTCTCCAGTATTAATTGATCAATTTGCATATGGTGTGTAAGTCTTTTAAGAGTTCGACTAACTTGGTCCCTCTAGAGTCTAATGAACTTTTTTTTTTTTTGCGGTACCAGGGATTGAACCTAGGGGCATTCTACCTCCAAGCTACACCCCCGGCCCTATTTTTTATACTTTATTTTGAAACTGGGTCTCACAAAATTGCGGAGGGCCTTACTAAGTAGCTGAGGCTGGCCACGAACCCTGATCCTCTGGTCTCTGCCTCCCAAGTACTGGTATTACAAGCGTGCGCCACCACCATGGCTTTCTAATGAACTTTTGATATACTACCCAAAATCAAGTGACTACACTGGCAAAGCTGTGAGAAAGATTTTGGGCCAAAATGACAATATATTTTAATCTCTGAGGAAACAATGTGCTGTTAGAATGGTGGTGGTCTTCTTGGAAGCTAGGAAAGATAATACAGATCTTGTTAGTTTTGCCAGTTAGCCTATCTTTCTGCCTGTTTGGGGGATTTTTTTAAAACTCAGCAAATATTGGTCTGTTTATTAGGGTGCAAGGACTTTATGCCTATAGTGTTGTTAAACAGATGGGCCATGTCTAAAATTTTTAGAGACGTATTTACAAATTTGATTGTAGACCAGAAATTGAAGGTCCATTTGATATATTTTAAATTCTTCATATATGTATATATATAGGCATTATTTTTATTTTGAAACAGGGTCTTGCTAGGTTGATGAGAATCTCATTATTTGCTAAGGCTTTCCTTTAACTTACGATCCTCTTGTCAGCCTCCCAAGGACTGGGATTACAGGTGTGTGCCACCACTCCCAGCTTAAAAGTCTTCATATTTTTGAAGTTGTTTTTTACATCAAATTTTCTTTTTTTTTCTCTGTACTGGGGATTGAACCCAGGGGCATTCTACCTCTGAGCTACTCCCCTATTTTTTATTCTTTATTTTGAAACAGGGTCTCACTAAGTTGCAGAGGGCCTCACTAAGTAGCTGAGGCTGGCTGTGAACCTGCCATTCTCCTGTCTCAGCCTCCCAAGTACTGGGATTACAAGCGTGCGCCACCACGCCCAGCTGACATGAAATTTTAAAAAATTAGTTTTTACAAATGCTTTTAAATTAAATGTTTATATTAAAGTCATATGTAAGCTGGGCATGGTGGCACACACTTGTAATCCCAGTATTTCGGAGGATGAGACAGGAGGGTCGCAGGTTCGAGGCCAGCCTCAACTATTAGTGAGGCCCTCCACAACTTAGTGAGACCCTGTTTTAAAATAAAGAATAAAAAATAGGGTTGGGGGTGTGGCTCGGAGGTAGAATGCCTTTGGGTTCAATCCCCAGGACCCCTCGCCCCCCCCAAAAATCATATGTAGCCAGGCATGGTGGCACATGCCTGTAATCCCAGTACTTGGGAGGCTGAGAAAGGAGGACCGCAGGTTTGAAGTCAGCCTCAGAAATTTAGGAAGGCTGTCAGCAACTTAGACCTGTTTCCAAATGAAACATGAAAAATAGGGCTAGGATGTAGCCTAGAGGTAGAATGCCCCTGGGTTCAATCCCCAGTACTGCAAAAAAAAAAAAAGCTGTATGTGATTTCATATATTCATAACCAGTGCTGGTAAATAGACCATTACTATTTTTCTCATACCAACTTTCTAATTTCTTGATATTTTCCTGCTTTTTTTCAATAGACGTGTCAACATCAATGTTTGTTTTGGAAGTGACCTTTCAGATGCTATTCAAGTGCTGGGTGAAGGATGCATTACTACTCTAGCTTCTTTGAGTGAATTAGAGAAAATTTGGGCAGAATATAATCTGGCTCAGGAGATGATCCAAAATTGTCATGATGTGGTGGGTTGAGAATTTTTCTCTACTATGTTTTTTAATTTGTTGAACATAAAGAAATACTATCTTTTGAGAAAGCAGAAGGACTGAAGATATTGTAATGATATTTTATTTGTATAAAATAAATGCTTTATTTGTATTTAGAGTCATACTTTATTTATGCAAATTGTTAATATGAAGTTACTATAAAAGTATTGCTTAATAAGAAAGGTAAGGTTGATAAGTTGGTGATTGTGGATAAATGGTTAGCAGATCTTCTCATTTTTGCATGAGTATTTGATCTTTGCTTAACTCTATTCCTTTGGAAATCTGATAAAATATTTGAACCTTGTTATTAGACAAAATTTTTTATGGTAAATGTAATTCCTGATTGGTAAATTGCATTTGGCTTGGGAAGAATTATAAATTACACATTCTTGACGGGTATTGTTGCAACCGGGCATGTGCCTTGAGGGACCTGGGAAAGCTAAGCCCATGGAGTTATATAAAAAATATTGGCCTTTGAGGGGCTCAAACAAGGCTTGTGAGCTAGGGTGGCTGCCATACCTGCTTTGGGTTTTTTTTTGTGGTACTGGGGATTGTATCCAGGGGCATTCTACCTCTGAGCTACACTCCCAGCCCTATTTTAATTTTGAAACAGGGTCTTGCTAGGTTGATGAGAGTCTCACTACTTGCTGAGGCTGTCCTCGAACCTGCGATCCTCCTGTCTCAGCCTTACAAGTACTGGGATTACAGGCCTGTGCCACTGCGCCTGGTTCCATACCTGCTAATGTGGATCTTGTCTTCTGTTCTGAGTGTTGTTTTATCCTATAGTATTGGACTGTGTCATACTATTAAATACGGTCTAAACCATCTGTTGTTGAGAGGTAGTTTGTGTATATGTGTGGAGGGTATGAACACTGAAATATTCATATTCTTTATTAGTTTACGTACAAGTATTTTTCCTATTGTAGTTTAGTTTATTATATTGAACTGAATAGAGCTCCTTGTAAAGATACTTGCCACAAGCACCATAGCTTTCTCTAGCACCTATGAGCTCTCTACCTGTGTTTGGATTCGTCCCATTTTAAGTATTGGTGGTTTCTGCCTCTGTGGTTTATACCCTGAAAGTCTTATTCCCTGCTCATACCTAGGTTGACTAGTTGGCAGCTCAGTTGGCTAGGCCTTTGGAAATGCCTGGAATGTTTAATTTGGAGAAGGGATTAGACTTGGGTAATGGTTCACTTCTTACTCTGGAAGTAAAAAATGATAGCAGAATCAGTAAGTCTTGAGTCTGTGAAATACAGGCAATGCTATACTTTAGAAACTTTTCTTATACTAACTTTTTTTTAATTGGCACATTGTAATTGTATGTAATTGTGAGATTCATGGTCCTGACACTTTTTTTCTGGTACTGGGGATTGAACCCAGGGGCATTCTACCACTGAGCTACACCCTAGCCCTATTTTGCTTTTATTTTGAAACAGGATTTCGCTAAGTTGCTGAGAGTCTTGTTAAGTTGCTGAGGCTGGCTGTGAACCTGTGACCCTCCTGTCTCAGCCTCCCAAGTACTGGGATTACAGGCGTGTGCCACCATGCCCAGCACACTAACTTTTTAAAATAGTTATTTTTTAAAATTTTAAAAATTTGCTCCAAATTTTTAAGTGAGGTTCATAAGGCTTAAGGAAATTACTCAAGATTATATAGTTATAAATGTTAATATGGAATTTGAACCCAGACATGTCTGACTGCAAAGTTTATTTTCTTTCCATTTAAACCATGTGATAAATGTTAAAATGTTTCTTAATGTATTTTCATGTAATAAGATGAAAAGGAACTACTTTTTACAGTCTTATTTTGTTTTTGTGATTTGAGCATAGGAAAGTAATTCAGGACAGAGAGGAAGAGGGATTAAAGTAGTTTTAGGACATGGTATTCCAGTAGTACAAGTGAGACTTTTTTTTTTTAAGAGCTATCTCTGCTGATGTTTCAGAACTTAAAGTTCATTTGAAAGACTGAAGAGTAAATTATTGGATAAATACATAATCATAATTGCTACTTAAATGACATTGCCATTTTATTTCTCTAATTGTACTTAATTTGGGTTTTAGGATTGTTACTTTCATTTATGTGTTTATTGCATAATTCCTTAACTTGCTTGCCATGTGTTTTTTTTGATGAAAGAAGTGAGGTTTACTTGCGATATTTTTATTTATAGTTATAAAATATTATGATTGAGTTTATGTAAGGAAAAAATCCAACAATTCAAGTGTTTTAAGTGGTATGTGCCAGATATTGTTCTAGGTAATAGAGACACAATTTTTTTTTTTTGTTCTGGGGATTGAATCCAGCAGCATTCTCTCCCAAGCTACACTCCCAGTCCTTTTGATTCTTTGTTTTGAAACAGGGTCTCTCTAGATTGCTGAGAGTCTCACTAAGTTGCTAAGGCTGGCCTTGAACCTGCGATCCTCTTGTCTCAGCCTCCCAAGTACTGTGACTAGAGGCTTAAGCTCCCACTCCCAGCTGAGACAGATTTTTTAAAATATTTTTTCCTCTCTCTCTTGGGTATGAGGTGGATATACTCATCTAATAGATAAAACAGATAGTTTCAGTATACTATGGGAACTACTATAACAGAGATAATGCATAGGATTCTTGGATATCTTTTATATACATAATTTTCAAACATAGCCTCTTGGGTGAATTGGAGGTTGAATCCTGGTGGAGTTTAAATCTTGAAACATGAGTAAATGAAGGAGTTGAGGATGTGATGGAAATAGAACAAAGGCAATGCGTAAAATAAAAGGAACTTGTATAATTTTATCAAAGAAAAATTTTTATTGTAGTGATAATAGGAAAAAATAAAGATTAGCAGGGCAGGATTGTTGAATTTAAACATTTTAATTAAGGGAAAGGAAGTTGTCATTCTGATGATCTAAGGAGAGAAGTATTTGTCTTAAATGTTACTGTGTTTGGAGAATGCAGTGTTAAATTTTAGAAATCACTTTTTTCATATAGGTAAATGTGTGAAAAACACCTGATATGTCGTTGTTCTTTTCCCTTCCTCCAGAATGAAGGGGACGTTTTGATTGCCAAAAGAAACGAAGTGCAGCAGAAGTTATACATGGCAGTAGAAGTTTTTATTCTGGAAGTGGATGAGTTACCGCTTAATAAACGCTTAAAGATATTGCAGGTTGGAATTTAAAAACTATTAAATACACAATAAATTATAAGTTTATCCTTTGAGAGGTGAAATTAGCATTTACCTTGAGATTTCAGATAGTGCTGCATAGATTTTCTTTCTTGCTGAATTCTAGTTTTTGTTTTTTTTAAGTGCTGGGGATTGAACCCAGAGTCATTCTACCTCTAAGCTATAACCCCAGCCCTGTTTTATTTTTCATTTTGAAACGATCTTGCTAAGTTGCTAAGACTGGCCTTGGACCTGCAATCCTCCTGTCTCAGGCTCCCTAATACTGGCATTACAGGTGTGTGTTACCACACCTGTCTCTAGTTTTTTTTTTCTTTCTTTGTGGTACTAGTGATTGAACCCAGGGCCTCATGTGTGGTAGGCAAGCACTCTACCACTGAGCTACATCCCTAGCACATTTAAAACATTTTATTTTGAGCTGGGCACTGTGGCACTTGCCTACATTCCTTCTGCTTCAGTCTCCTGAGTAGCCGAGTTTACAGGTGTGTGCCACCTGTTTACATTTGTCTGGCCTGAATACTAATTCTTAGAGGAATTAAAAGTTTACGTTAGTATATTTAGTGTTAATGTGCACATGTGTTTCTATCCTGCAAATAGGGTAAAATGCCAAATGCTTGGTTGCTATGGCAGTGCTCTTGTCACACAGAGACAAGTGGCAGCAGGCAGAGGGGGCCTTGTTGCTTGTTGCTTAGTGAGGCCCTGTTTAAAAATAAAGAGTATGCCGGGCCACATGGTATAGTTGGCTCCATGATCAGGGAAGTTTCTCCCCTGATATGACCAGGGATTAGAGTACAATAGCTATGTGCTTTGGTAGAGTTTTGTCTTCAGCCCAGTCCTGCCACAGCAGCAATGACTTTAATTTGGGGTGAATGAGCACAATAGTGTTAAGTCATTGTACCTAGTAACATAATGTTTCTCTTTATTTATTCGGATCTTTTTTTTGTTCTATAATATTGCTTAATTTTTTTCTTTAAAAGTCCTCATGCATTTTCTCATTTAGCTTTTAGATATTTATACTTCTGATTGTTTTGGCAAATACTAACTTTCCCTTCCCTAACATGCATAGACTGTCCTATAGTTAACTTTTTTTTATAAGTAGAAGTACACTCTAAAATAACAATAAAAAGCATAGTATGTGTATACACAAACACATAAACCAGTAACAGTCATTCATTATCATCTTGAAATATGTACTATATGTAATTTTCTGTGCTATACTTTTATGTGACTGGCAGCACAGTAAGTTTGTTTACACCAGCTTCACCACTAACATGTCAGTAATGTATCCTGAGATTCTATCTAACTCTAGGTAGGATGGCAGTCATCAAGAATACAAACAATAATAAATGCTGCCGGGCGTGGTGGCGCACGCTTGTAATCCCAGTACTTTTGGAGGCAGAGACCGGAGGATCCGGGTTTGCGGCCAGCCTCAGCTCTCCCCGTCTCTCTCTCTCTCTCTCCCTCTCCCTCCCTCTCTCTCTCCCTCTCCCTCCCTCCCTCCCTCCCTCCCTCCCTCTCTCGCTTTCCCTGTCTCTCTCTCTCTCTCTCTCTCTACTTAGTGAGGCCCTCCGCAACTTCGTGAGACCCGGTTTCAAAATAAAGTATAAAAAATAGGGCTGGGGCCGTAGCGCGGGGGTAGAACGTCCCTGAGTTCAATCCCCGGTACCGCAAAAAAAAAAAACAAAACAAAAAAAAAACGCTGAGCGGGCGTTGTAGCGCGCACTTGTAATCCTAGTACTTGGGAGGCTGAGACAGGAGGATCGCAGGTTCACGGCCAGCCTCAGCTACTTAGTGAGGCCCTATTTAAAAATATAGAATATGCCGGGCGTGGTGGCGCATGCTTGTAATCCCAATACTTTGGGAGGCGGAGACTGGAGGATCCGGGTTCGCGGCCAGCCTCAGCTCTCTCTCTCTCTCTCTCTCTCTCTCTCTGTCTCTCTCTCTCTTTCTCTCTACTTAGGCCCTCCACAACTTCGTGAGACCTGGTTTTAAAATAAACTATAAAAAATAGGGCCGGGGGTGTAGCGCGGAGGTAGAACGCCCCTGGGTTCAATCCCCGGTACTGCAAAAAAACAAAAAAGAATAAAAATAGGGCTGGGGGTGGAGCTTGGTGGTAGAATGCCCCTGGGTTCCAATAGTACTGCCAAAAAAAAAAAATGCTGGTGAGGATTTGGGGATGTGGGGGGTCTAGACATTGTTGGTAGAATAGTAAATTAGTAGAACTACTATTAAAGTAAGAATACTCTAGCAATACATGTATACCCATGTTTATAGCAGCACAGTTTAACAGTTTACAGGGGCCAAGTTATAAAACCAACCTAGGTATTTATCAACAGATAGATAAAGAAAATGTGATATATACACACAATGGAGTTTTACTCAGCCATAAGAAGAACAAAATTATGTAATTTGCAGGAGAATGGATGGAACTGGAGCACATCATGCTGAGTGAAATAAACCAGACTGAGAGAATCAAGGGTTATATGTTTTCTCTCATATGTGGAAGCTAGAGAGAAAATAGGAAAGAAAAGGGCCCTCATAAAAAGGAGAAGAGAGATCAGTGTAGCAGTAAAAGGAGGTGGGGAGGAGGAGGAGGGGAAGGAAAGGGAAGGTATGGGGAACAAAGCAGACCAAATAGTGTTATGTACATGTATGAATATATCAAGATGAATCTCATGATTATGTACAGGGAGTGGAGAGATGGAGAGGGGGGAGGTATGGGGAGGGAGAAAGACTAAGTGTTGTGTGCACATATGAATGTATAATTATGAGTATCACTATGATGTATAATTATAATGCACAATAAAAATAAACTGTAAACATGCCATTAATGTGTTATGGCATCACCAGGTAGTAGGAATTTTCCAGCTCCATTATAATATTATAGAATGCACCAATAAAAATTAATTAAAAGTGTCAGTAAGCTGGACGTGGTGGCCCATGCTTGTAATCCCAGTACTTGGGAGGCTGAGACTGGAGGATCTGTGTTTGCGACCAGCCTCAGCTACTTAGTGAGGCCCTCCGCAACTTAGTGAGATTCTGTTTCAAAATAAAGAATAAAAAATAGGGCTGGGGGTGCAGCTTGGAGGTAGAATGCCTCTGGGTTCAATCCCCACTACCGCAAAAAAGAAAAAAAAAAGATAATTTCTTTCCTGGTAGAGGGGCCTGGGGAAGAGTGAAAGCCTAAATCACAAATTTTAAGATGTAGATAGTTTTAGGGAATGGAGTGGGTTGTTTTTCAGGGTGCAGAACTTCTGGTGTTGCAGTCGGAGCTCAAGGATTCCTGTTTGCTTCTCTGCTAGATGGTTTTACTCTTCAGCAGACCCCCACTTCCTTTATTTCAGCCAGTGCTGTTTTTCAGGGGTGCTCTCCTGGAACACGAATGCTGCCACATATCTAGGGAGCCAGGGAAGGAGGGGTGTCTGGTGCTGCCCAGCTCCCCTGCACTGTTCTCACTCTGTCTCCTGCACGGTCTGTTGTGATGTAGTGTCTCGCTGCTTCTAGCTGGTGCTGCTGCTCTCCCTCCTGATGAAAGGGAGAGAGGAGGGAATATGAAGAAGGGTCCTTCCCCACACGTCACTCTGTGCTGCGGTACACCTCTCACACTGCACCCCGCGACAAACATCCTCTGTCTTTCCAAGGTTTTTTTTAGAGTTTTGTGATAAAAATTTCTGAAGTCTACTAAGCTTTCCTCCTGTCTCTGAACCATTTCTGTGGTTCAGTTCCTGGAGAGAACCAGAAGACTGTTTTGACTGTCTACCTTGTCTCTCTAGTTCTTTAAAAAATGGTTTAAGTGTGTGTGAATGTGTGTGTTATAAATGTCTACTTAATTGGAGTTATTTCTATATTTTGGTGTGTAGTTTATCTTTATTTAGAAATATGTCTAGACATTAGAAATATGTTCATGTCATAACAAACAGAAGTGATTCTTATTTAAAGTCAGGGAAAGAGGGCAATTTCTTCCTAATTAAAAGCTTAAGACTATAAAACTTCCTGTCTGTCACTAATTCACCTAATAAACGTTTACTATAATAGTCCAAATAAATCACCTTCTAGATAGTTGTGCATTTCCATTTGTCTAATGAGTCTAAGCTTTATTTATAAAATTCGTAGGATGGGGATTCAATTTCTGCATTTCTAACAGTATTTGAATCCTAATATGCAATTAATAAACTTTAATGTACACACATATTTCTCTCTGTAGGATATGTCAACCTCTTTAGAAGCAGTGTATGGACAGGCCAAAGAAGGAACAAACTCTGACGAAATACTTAGAACATTTTATAACTGGAAGTGTAATAAAAGAGAGGAGTTCAGCAGCATGAGGAGTGAAACCGAGGCCTGTCTGCAGCGTCTTGTTGTGTGGTTCCAGAGCACCCTGAAGGTGAGGGAAGCTCTTGTTTAAAATCCGACATCGTCCACTGTTCCTGTCAGCTTTAAATTTGCCATGGGGCAGTCGAGGTTCTTTGTCAGCTTGTGGTCAGACTGCTTCATTCATTGTCAAAAAATTCCCATCTTGGTTTTGTTCCTGTGTTTTCCTCTGGTTTGTCCTTTTACCTCTCCTAACCATTAATTTTCTTTAAGTATGCTACTGGTATGTCACGTTTCTAGTACCTAAGTTTTATGAGGGTATTTACTTCATCCCTGTAATTGTATTTCCCAGAGAATATCCTAATGTTCTTTTTCAGGTATAAGGGTACAGTGAATGCTGAATGAATTAACTAATTGAAATGCTTCATGTTTTTATTTTTGCAAATGAGCTTTTTGATCTGTCTTTGGAAGAATCGCTGAATTGTGAAGACTTAGTTGGTAATATCGATGAGATCCTAGACAAGGCTGAGTCGTGTGTCTGCAGAGAGCTGGAGCTGTCTCTGATTGTGAGTACTGATCCTCTTTATTATTGCTTTCTCTGAAGCAATAGTTTCTCTTTCTAGTTAGGAAGTTTTAGTAACATGGTTTCTCTTGTTAGTTAGAAAGTATAAAGACTGGTCTGAGCTTTCCTATTATAGGCCTTTTTTTTTTTTTAATGATACTGGGGATTCAACCAAGAGGCATTCTACCTCCCAGCTACACCCCCAACCCTTTTTTGTTTTTGTTTTTTTTTGAAACAGGGTCTTGCTAGGTCACTGAGAGTCTTGCTAAATCGAGACTGGTCTTGAAGTTGTGATCCTCCTGTCTGGGGTTGAACCCAAGGGTATTCTATCTCCAAGATACACCCCCAGCCTTATTTTCATTTTTATTTTGAATCAGGGTCTCACTAGGTTGATGATAGTCTCGCTACTTGCTGAGTCTGTCCTTGAACCTGCACTTTTCCTGTCTCAGCCTCCCAAGTACTGGGATTACAGACATGCGCCACCATGCTCGGCTAGGAAGCCCCTTTTAATATGAGTCAATCATCTTTCTATATAATTTTATTCTTGAGTCCACCTAATGACTATAAGAAAAAACTCCTTAGATCTTGTGAAAACTTGAAATAAAATCTGGAAGAGCTTTGAAAGTAGACACACAAAGCTGGGCATGGTGGCGCACGCTTGTAATCCCAGTACTTAGGAGGCTGAGACAGGAGTGCAGGTTCGAGGCCAGCCTCAACTACTTCATGAGGCCCTCGACAATTTAGGGAGACTTTGTTTCAAATTAAAGAATAAAAAATAGGACTGGGGGTGTAACTCCTATGTA
Source organism: Glis glis (assembly GCA_004027185.1). Taxonomy (NCBI): domain Eukaryota; kingdom Metazoa; phylum Chordata; class Mammalia; order Rodentia; family Gliridae; genus Glis; species Glis glis. Next base: position 420 of record PVJS01053413.1, on the reverse strand, counting down.
GAATGCCCCTGGCTTCAATCCCCAGTACCCCCCCCCACACAAAAAGATACACAAGATAGATTAGTAGCCCCTTTCCCTATTGTGTATATTCTGTATTGCTGTACCAAATTAATGCATTAAATCCCAAGTCTTCAGCTGGGCGTGGTGGCACACGCTTGTAATCTCAGTTCTTGGGAGACTAAGACAGGAGGATCTCAGGTTCACAGCCAGCCTCTGCTACTTAGTAAGGCCCTCCACAGTTTAGTGAGACCCTGTTTCAAAAATAAAGAATAGAAGCCGTGCATGGTGGCGCATGCTTGTAATCCCAATACTTGGGAGGCTGAGACAGGAGGATCGCAGGTTTGCGGCCTGCCTCAGCTACTTAGTGAGACCTCCGCAACTTAGTGAGACCCTGTTTCAAAATAAAGAATAAAAAATAGG
>PVJS01053412.1:0-13297 GCA_004027185.1 Glis glis | reverse complement strand
TTGCTGAGGCTGGCCACGAACCTGTGATCCTCCTGTCTCAGCCTCCCAAGTACTGGGATTACAGGCATGTGCCACCATGCCCAGCTTAAATATACTTTTAAAACCATATTTGGCTTGAACTCATCTGCTCATCCTCAATCTTCTCCAATAAGAAGCTAATCCTGCAACATTTGACAGTTTATATCAAAGTCTTAGAATGGAGATCTAAGTCTATTATAAGTTGAAGTTCTATGTGTAGATGTCATAGAACATTAGACCAATTTCCAAATCATAGGGTATACAAATCTCAAAGGAATTCAAATACTTGTTCATTTGAATCATCAATCCATAAATGCCAATAATAGCTATCATGTGTTAGGAACTTACTACACATCAGTCACAATAATAGATGCTTTATGGACTATTTCAAAACTGTAATAAAAGTCTATTATAGGCTCTGTTAGTGTCCCCATTTTACAGATGGGAGAACTGACATTTAAGAGAAGTTAAGTAATTCACCTAGTTTGTAAGGAATGGAGCCAAAATTCTAACTCAGGCACCTGACTCCAGAGCTCTGTTACAATGTCAGAAAAGAAATAGTGCAAAAGTAACCCAGCCAGAGTTCTTGTTATAAAGCAGTGGCAAATCTATACCATAGGTGCCCAATCTGAAAATATAAAGCAATGCAATCTACTGCACAAAAATGCAATTTGGTGACAACGCCCGCATTTGATATAGGAGTAATATGACATTGGATAAGTTGCCCCCCTGTGAACCCTTGTTTCCTCATTGGTAAAAGTGGTAAAATGCTTAATTTCCAGGGTGGTTGTGAATTTTCATTGAGACCATATCTGTACAAAAAGCATATTGTAAACATCATACTCTAGCTGGTTGTTCATTATGGTTTAATGTGAAAAACAAAAGCATGAAGCTGCTGACATGTTTTCTATTGGGCCAACGCAATAAATGTGAAAGAGCAAAGAACAATAAAATGAAAGTGCTAAGAGGGCAAAAGGAAAGGCAATTCATGGACACACATTAGTGATGACTTGTGTATGCCAAAATGTGCAGAAGGAGCTTTACACCGTGGGGAAGACATAAACCAAAGTGACCTAAAAATAAGTGAATTATCTGCAGGCATTGTGGCATAGTTGTTAAGAATGTGGACTCTGCACTTAGACCTGGCTTTAAATCCTGGGCAATGTGCTCAAGCCTTAAGGTCTCTGATTTTCTCATTAGTGAAGTAGAGATCATGCATGCAGGGATTAAAGGAGATAATACATACGAATTGCTTCATATTGACAAGGCTTAATATGGGACTATTATTGTTAATATAATGCTTGTTATTCAACTTATCAGATCATTGTTTTTTAAAGGAAAGACCATAATTTCAGGAGAGGTATGTATCAGATGCCGCACATTTGTGGCTTCCGGAGTTTTAGCCTTTTGTTAATCCCTTGGGGATACACATTTAAAAAAGGTATTTAGGGTTGTCTTTAAGTACATCATCAGGTTGATTCTAAAGTCCTTTTGGTCAAAGCTTAATCTTTGTTTAAACTGTCTGGCTTCCATGATGGGCTTATATCAGTATTTGAGCTGGGACCTCTGGTGTCTGTGCAGATAGACCATTCGATTCCATGAAATGCAGCTTAATTTATTACATGAATCAGGAACTGCTTTCAGGTTGATTGTAAGAACAAACACTGCTTGTGCATATATCGGGAAGGGTGGGTGGGCAGTTTATGTTGGGAGGGAGCAGAGAGCAAAAACATGAAGGGCAGAGGACAGACAGACTAGAAGATGAAAACTAGAGATCAAAGAGTCACTCTGACCATCCTGCGCCTAGCAGCCTCAGGAAGCTCTCTGATGATCAGATTATCAGATTACCACCTGCGCAGATTCAGGACACTTCCTCCCTGCACTGTGCCTCTTATACCTATTCCGGTGGATGTTTTGAAGCCCCCACCCCTCCCAGGGTTGAAGGGAGCATGCACCATCCTGTCTAACAGAGATATGTAGATCCTAGGAGGAACATTTATTGTGGGGATGGAAGCTAACTATAGTAATATTTTATAAGGGCTTTTGGAAATAAATTCCGAATGCCCTCTTTGTTTGCACTTGCATGGGATTATGGGCTTTAGGAATGTAGAGAAAACGGTCCATAGCTATACACTATCGATTAATCCTAAAGATTTAGTTTTTTATTTAGATGCTTTCAAATTAAAACTCTAAGACTTCATTGAATTTGGGAAGAACAGAATTAAAAACTATTGAAAAAAATTGTTTAAGTAGCTAATAAAAAGAGAAGATATAACCAGTCAAATATTTCCAGTAATCCTTTCTCATGATATATGGGGACTATATGAAATTTATAATTTCTGAGACTAGTACTAAACCGCAGTAATTTTAAGATTTAGTAAGGTTAAATGTCTGAGGAGTAACCAGTAATAGTAACCATAATCACCATGTATTGGGGGCTTGCTAAATGTGAGGCACATTACTAAACAATTTAAAGACATTATCCTGTTTAACTTTCATAATGGTATTTTGAGGTCAATCTGACTATTCCCTCCAATTCATAGATGAGGAAAATGAAGCTTAGATAGGTTAATTAAATTGAGTAATGTTCCTCAGTTAGTGAAGGTTGAATTCAAATCCAGTTTGAAAGGACAACTCTGCTTTTGCTATGCAAACCCTGATTTCTGATAAATCACACGTAAATGAAATAATAAAAACCAAAGTACACTCTAAGGTTATGAGATTAGACAGCTGTCCTTCCTCTCCCTTCCTCCTTCCCTATATCCATTTCTCTCCCCTCCCCTCTCCTCCCCTTCCTTTCCCTTATCCTCCCTCCCTTTCTTCCTTTCATTTATTTTGAGTCCCTACTGTGCCTACAACAGTAATAGGGTTATAGCAGTAAAGAAAACAGAGCTCTGGCCTCAATGAAGACAACACTTTAGTGTAGGAAGACAGATCATAAACATACTAACAAACAGTATATCACACGATGATAAATTATCTAAAGAAAAAAAACAGGGCTGGGGATAAGGTGTGTTGATGATACAGGTTGGAGGCGGTAGGGTGATCAGAGAAGATCTCTGGGATAAGATGGCATTTGACCTGAAGCAAGTGAAGATGGAGCTATGTGCAAAACTGCAGGAATTGCAAGTCCAGAAATTCCTGAGGTCATGAGGTGGGAGCATGTTTGGTATGCCTGAAGCATGGCATGTAGGCTGATGTAGCTGGTGCGAAGGAAATAAGGTGAGGGAACAGGGGAGGAATGATCCTGGAGGACCTTGTAGGTGATGGTCAGAATTTTAGCTTTTTATTCCGATAATCAGGAAAGCCATTAGAGGATTTTGAGCAGAGGCTGGCATGATCTGCTTTATGTTTTAAAGATCACCCTGTCAGTTATGTGGTGAATAGTTTGTACTGGAAAGGAAGACCAGTATAGAAGGCTGCAGAATAATTCATGGAGAGATGGTAGTGGTTTGGACCAGAGTGGTAGCGGTGGGAAATGGCTGGATTCCATACCAACTCAGAAGGCAGAGCCAATAAAACTAATCCATGGAATGAATTTGGGGTGAAAAATAAAGAAACACATCAATGGCAATGATAAGATTTCTGGTTCGAGTATATGGACATACAGAGTTATCATTTTCTGAGATGGGGAAGACTGTAAGACAAAGGATTTTGCTTTGTTTTTGGTTTGGGGGCAGGGTGGGGTGGAGGTGAGGTTGGAAATAGAGAATTTAACTTGGGATATGTCAAGGATGAGACGCATATTACACATCCAAGTGGATGTCAGGTAGGCAACTTGATATATGAGTCTGGAGTTCAAGGGAGAGATCCAGGCTAAAAATATAAACTTGAGAGTTTTTAGCATAGGGAAGGTAGGTAAAACTATGAATTTGGCTGATATCACCTAGGGAGTGAGTGTCGATATTGAAAAGAAGAGGTTCAAGGACTGACCTCTGGACACTCCATTGTTTAAAGGTCTGGTAGATAAAGAAGAACTTTGCACAAAGGAGAGTGCAAAGAGTAGTTCCTGGAAAACCAAGGGAAGAAAGTGTGTCAAGGAGACAAGAGTGATTAATGGCTTCGATGTTGCTCATAGGTCAGATGAGAGCTGAGAAGTGACCACTGGAATTGACAATGTGCATATCACTGACAACTTTGACAGCAGCTGTTTCATTGGACATCTAGAGAGGAAAACAGGACTGGAATGGGCTTGAGATAAAATGAGAAGAGAAGAAGTATGTGTGGGGTGGTTGGATTTTTGATAATTTTTTCAAGGAGTATTGCTGAAAAGGAAAGCAGAAAAATGAAGAGGCAGCAAAATGGAATGTGGAAGTATTTTGTTTGTTTTTTAAAGATGGGAAGTGTGGTTTGTACGCTTCTGAGAATAAAGAAAAAGTAGCAAATGCCTCACTAATATAAACAATTACCCTTATTTTACCAGCTTTATAACATATGCAACTTAGTATATTGGGATGTGTGTGTGTGTGTGTGTGTGTGTGTGTGTGTACGTATATTTGCTTATATAGGAAATAATGTTAGAAATAAGTATGACTAGTGAAGTTATAATAGTGCCAGTGATGGTCTTCTGCTATCATCCTGATCATAGAAATAATTTCAAATATAAAATCTGTAGAGTTTATCTAATCCTTGCAGCAGGGAACTATTAGCTTCAGCTTGAGGTCTTTTAGGTAGAAATGCCTGTTGAATGTGCTCCAAAAGCCACAGACAAGTTTTTAAATAAAGTACAGTTAGAGCCACCTTATGGAAAAATGTTATGGAAAGAATTAGCCATTCACTTGCTTCAGATACAACTCCTGGTATATCAGATTTTCTTTGGGTTAAGGTAACGCAATTTTCTGAGTCCTATAAATATAAACTTAAATTGCCCATTACAGCTACTTCAACAGCTAATAATAAAATACACATAGAACCAGACACCTGGCAATGAATAGTGGATTGAAAAGCTACTGGAAACAGTCTAGCTGAAGGAAGAAGTTGAATTCAGAAGACCCTAATATTGGAAGGGTATGATTGTACATGGCAGTTCATATTTTAAGCAGTAAAAAAATTTTTTTTAAAAAAATTTTCAACTGCTAGTTAATGTTCCACATTGACTCAAAGTACGTACGGACTTCAGTTGTCCCTCTGGGTCTCCTAGTTGTGGAGTTCATGCGATTCAGTTGTTAAGTGCCATTTTGTCAGGTTGTGGAGAGCTTCCCCACTAATAGAGTCCCTCTACATGGCTGGCGTTGGAGTGGAAGGAAGGCCTGTAGGCAGAACAGGGCTGCACTCCTAGACTTAGTAGGGAGAAAGGACTGGGAAGGCTTTTCCTGGGTCTTTACTTCACTTCTAAACTCGACAAAGGCCACATAGATCCCCAAGACCATCCACAGGCAAAAGTGGGTAAAAGACAAAACGTACCTTCAAAGGTCCCTTTCCACCCTCTCTCTCCACCACCCCCACTGTGCCCTTCATCAGATTCTCGTTTCTCTTAAGTAACTCTCTTCTGTACAGGATTCTGTAGTCCTCTTCTGCTTGCTTCTGAAGTCTAACTTATACTTGCCTTCCCCATTAGAACTGCATGACTCAGATTTATTAAGAGCTCCTTTTTTGATATTAAAATTATCTGTCACATAGCCAATTCTCTTGTCCTCAGCTAGGTCAGTACTTTTCAAACTTTAATGTGCATATGAATCACTTTGGGATCTTGTTATAAGGCAGAGTCTTTTTTGATAGGTATTGGGCAAGGTTGGTGGCTGAGGCACTGAGTTTCAGAATTTCTCACATGCTCCTGTGTGGTTCTGATGCTGCCAGTCCATAGGCCACACTTCGAGTGACACTTCGAGTGACGAGTTGCTAGGTGGCTAAAGCTGAACAGACGGGCTACGGTGAACTAAAGCGGCAGGGGTTTAGCGTAGGCCTGCTTTCAGATAATGTCTTCAGTTTCACAGGTATATTTTACACATTAACCAGAAAAGTGAACAAAACAGGTCTCAGTGAAAGAGTTTTGGTGAGAGAGAGAGAGAGAGAGAGAGAGACAGAGAGACAGAGAGACAGAGAGACAGAAAGAAAAGAGGAGAGGGAGGGAGGGAAGGAAGGAGGGAGGGAGGGAGAGAGAGAGAGAGAAAGAGAGAGAGAGAGAGAGAGAGAGAGAGAGAGAGAGACTGAGACTGCTAATCTCTTTCAAATTGAATTACCTTGAAGTGGCCAGAAATCTAGAGCTAGACTTTAGTGGGTAAGACTGGACATTTGTCTTTGAAGTTTTGTTTCAGAAGAAAAGGGACATGGTACATGGGTAGGGGGACACAGAGGACAGACTCTGGTGCTAGAGATTCCTGATTTGCTGCCATTTTCTTTTGTGGTGTGTGTGTGTGTGTGTGTGTGTGTGTGTGTGCGCGCGCGCGCTCACATGTGCATGTGTGTGTGCGCGCACGTGCGCATGCAGAGTTATATGTAAATGTGCAAGCCTTCTTCAGACCCATCTCCCTACCCCTTGGCCTGGACCAGTCAGCTCTCTCAGGTGCTTCCATGGAACCCCAGCCTGTCCTGACTGAAGCTCTTGTCTCACTCTGGAGATTTGTTCTCTTCTCCACTAGACTGAGATCTCTTTGGAGGAAGAACTGCATCTGATCACCACCATAGACATGAGCATCGCCTCACACAGAGCAGAACCCAAAAATATTTATTAAGGACATGAAAAATCTAAGTTTCTAGATTTCTGTAACTGACACCTCTAGTTTCCTATGTAAGGTTGAAGATATTAATCCACCCTGAGCCCAGTCCATAAAAGCTCTCTGCCCGCTGGCCCTAGGGCAGGACTGTACTTCCTGGCCTCCTTTCGGGTAGCTGGGGACTTGTGATTAACTCTGGCCAATGACCTGTGAGATGAAGTAATGTGTGTCACTCTCCAGCTAAGAGTTTATTTGTTTAGGTGAGACTTGAAAAGAACTCCCTTTTTTCTCATGGAACAGCAACTGGCGATGCTCTAAGTGGTGACTGCTCTATCACTCTTCGTCATGAATGATGATGGTGAGCAAAGCCTCCTGCACCCACCGTGCCAGATGGTGTAAGAGAGAAAACTTACTGCCTTGGCTTTGGGGTTTTGATGTTATTCATTACTGTTGTATCACCTCACCAATTCTGGTTCATACAGGTAAGGAGAGTAATGGCAAGAACTGAGGGGTGCCAAGCCCTGCCTCTTTCTAGTCCTGACACTGTCCTGCTACTTCCCTTTGAAGCTGGGCTTCCAGTATGTCAGTGAACCAAGTCTGTGGTTCTGAGAACAAGGTTTTGCCTTTCTTTCCAGAAACCAAGTTGACACCTTGAACCTGGTTCTGGTTGGAAGAATGCCCGTTATGTACCTGTGATTAAGTTCCAGTCTCTGCAGGACAGGGCCCACAGGATGGGAGAGCCGCCCCACTCTTGCCATCCCAGGCGTTGCAACTATGCTCCTGAGCCCCAGTCATCCTCTGTCCAGCCTGTCTCGGGCTGGCACCCTAGCTGTTTGCCTGGAACTCTGTCGCTGTGCCTGTTTCTCCATCATGGCTCAGGGCACCCAGAAGAAACTGTTGCGTTTCATTTTGCTAATCAAGTAGCTGTATCCGCACTGGCGATCTGTTGCTGGCTTCTGTCTGCTGCGATGATTTCTAGCACTAGCCCCTGCCCCGAATCTTTCTGAAGCCCCAGTGCCTGCCTGGTTATAATCAGGGAACTTTGTCCCAGTTTCCTGCCTTTAGCATTCTGCCCTGAATCACTGCAGTTAAATGGGCCATGGAGATCTGTGTCCAAAGACATAACAGATGGGATCTTGGGGATTAAGGTAGCAAACAGAGAGCAGAGGGCTTTTAGAAGGATTAGTCTTTCGCCTAGTAGGGAGGGTAGAGAAGGATGCTGGGCAGCTGATTTTAAAAGGGTCACTTGGCTCCATAAGCATATGTGACAGTTGTTGGATTTAGTCTGCCCTCCCTGTCCCTGTTTGTTCACCTGAATATCTGTAGAAGAAAGAGCTCTAGCATTAGAGAAAAAAAGGCGGGGGTCGGGGGGTTGAGTGCCAGCTTTGTCACTTACTAGCTGTGTGACCTTGGACATCATTAACCTCTCTGATCCTACTGGCTTGGGTGTAAAATGAGACTAATAATATGTGTCTAATGTTGCCTATAATGGGACAGACTGGGGTCTCATAAAGATCAGATGAAAGGATGTTTGAGGAAGCACACCCAGCCTATTCACAGGGGTTTTATTAACGTGAGACAGTGCTGTAGCAATGGGGATGTTTGGAACAGACAGGCAGATGGAACAGGCCAGTAGGCATTAGGCTTAATCTTAAAAATCAGTGGGGATGGCATCTTCATGTTTAACTAGAGCCAGGCCATCGTTGCATTGTAGAAAAGGGTTGCTGAAGATACTACACCTGGGGGAGGAACGCAGGTGCTGCCTGAGGCTGGGGTAGGTAGAGCTGAGCATGAGTTCAGGGACTTGGAGTTCTGGGGAACCAGTTAGAGTAGGATTCAGCTCTTTTGCAGAGGGCGGGCTGGAATAGACTACACCTGGCGGGGCGTTCCGCCAACTGGCTGACTCTAACCTCATCCAGCAGGGAAGCTCAACCACATCACTTCCCTTTGCAGCTGAGATGGGTGGGCGGATGGATGTAAGGGGATAAGCTGCAGATGGCACTGCTGGCATCTGACGGAGTCCCTGTTTGCATATTTTGTTGCTGGGTACTGGAGGCCTCAGAAGGACCTGCTTTCTCTTATATTAATTCCCAATGCACCGTTTACCCAGCCCAGCCTTGCCTCCCCGCTCTTCTAGCACAGTTCCCACACATGTCAAAGCTCTGCAGGCTGCACAGTCGCCAGACGCGAGCAGTTGGTAAGGCTTCCCCATAACGGAGCCGGGACCACCCAGCAGTTAGAGGACTGACGTGGAACGTGGGATCACGTTATGGAGTGCAGCAGAACCACGCTGTTCCATGCGACATTCCATCTGGGAGAGCGAGATGTATGGGGCTGTCGGGGAAATGCAGACAGACTCCGTACGCTTTCACAAGAGGCTCTGGAAACATGCAGAGGGGCCATTAATCACAAGGTCTTCCTACCTGGTGGGTTTTTTCTTACACAAGTAATTCACATCACAAACATTCTCAGGCTTAGAGCAAACAAAGCACATGGCTGATAAACTCCGAGCAGGGCCAAGGTAAGAGAGCACAGGCAGAAAATAGGGAGGAGGGGACGGAGTCGGGTTATTAAGACAGCCTCTATCAAGAGGTAGTGAACAAGTGCAAAGCTTTGCTGACCGAGGCCAGAATCACCTTTAAAATGGATATGTCTCCCGCGGTAAAGTGACATATTAATTAAACGGCAAACTCTTTCCGTTGTCTAGGACTGGGGAAAGTTAAGATATAGGATGATCATAAAAATGGAAAGCCCAGAGAGCCAAGGCACAAAAGAGCTGAGCTAAAGCCTAGGGAAATGCTAGTTAAAGGAGATTTCAGGAGTAGTATTTTAGGGAAGTAAAATGGTAAGGAGGAAGAAATATTTTTTAATAGATGAGTAAGTATTTTCTCTCAGGGAAAACATTTTAGATTGACAATGAAAGAGTTGAATAGTAGAGAAGATTATTTCTGCAAAGTGCCTGAGTATTGGAATAAGAAGATGGGTTCATGGCTCTGACTCCAATTACTTCCTAATTGTGTGGTTTTTTTTTTTTTTGACTGGGGACCCAGGGGCATTCTACCTCTGAGCTACACCCCCAGTCCTGTTTTATTTTTTATTTTGAAACAGAGTCTCACTAAGTTGCTGATGCTGGCCTCAAACCTGTGATCCTCCTATCTCAGCCTCCCAAGTACTGGGATTACAGGCATGCTCCATTGTGCCTGGTTTAATTGTGCAATCTTATAAAAGCTGCTTAACCTCTTTGTGTGTGCCTGTTTTCCTCTCTATGAACTGGAGATTTTAGAACTGCCCAATCACAGGGATATCATCAGGTTTAAAAGAGATATTGTGTATAAAAGCTCTTTGTAATCAGTGAAGTTCCAAACATATGCTCTCTATTATTACAGAATTTCTCTACTTTCCTACACTACCTCTACACCTTCTAGATGGGCGTCCATGCGTCCATGATACTCAAAGCCATGTCTGTCTGTTGAGTAGGCTGGTGGTAGGCAGAGCTGCAAGGAATACTTAGAAGACTTCCTCTGGCGACTTCGTCTGTCTTCTTGTTGACCACAAGGTAAGTTTCCAACCGTTTCCTAGGGCAGTTATGTCTCTCCAGCCCTGTCTAAGGATAATTTTGGGGTCACACTCATTTACCCTCTTCTGGAGGTCTAGAATGCCTTTGCTCTGCTATCCTTCTTGATTCTTACTCAGCCCTCTATGCCCAGCTCTGATATCTCCTTAGAAAGCCTTTGCCTGCGTCAAATTAGTCACATACTCTCAGTGTTCCCACAATGCTTTGTTCAAGAGTATTATAGCCTCTGATAATAATCACCATGAAAACAAAGAACAAACAAGCCTCAGCGAGCATCATTTATTCTAGACACCATAAGAAGCATGGTACAATGCCAGAAAGCCCAGAGAGCCATCATTGTATAATGATCTCATTGAACCTTCAACCAGAGTTTTTCCAAGGTAATGCAATTGTTCTGCCCATTTTCTAGATGAAGAAACTGAGGCTAACAGAGGTGAAATAACTAGCCCTAGATAGGCTGCAAACAAGTAATGTTTTTAATCACCATCTTGAATGTACTGTTATGATTTGTTCATTTATCAATATCCTCCTCTCCCATTAGACTGAGTGTCCAAAGAAGAGGAACCATACTTTAGTCAGCGGTGTACATGCAGCCTCTCAATAAATAGTTGCTGAATGAAATATAGGTGGGTTCTTATTTTGAGTAAAAGCACAAGGCAGGCTCACGAAGCAACCCTAAATACCAGTATGCTCTGTACATTGAAGTCATAGGGACCACCTAAGAGAACTCACAGTTAAGTGTGAGTTGGATCCTTGGCCATCTATCCATCCTTCCCTCATCCTTCTTTTTTTTTTTTGCGGACCGGGGATTGAACCCAGGGGCGTTCTACCTCCATGCTACACCCCCGGCCCTATTTTTTATACTTTATTTTGAAACTGGGTCTCACGAAGTTGCGGAAGCCTCACTAAGTAGAGAGAGAGAGAGAGAGAGAGAGAGAGAGAGAGAGAGAGGAGAGAGGGAGAGACAGAGAGAGAGAGAGCTGAGGCTGGCCGCGAACCCGGATCCTCTGGTCTCCGCCTCCCAAAGTACTGGGATTACAAGCGTGGGCCACCACGCCCGGCTTCCCTCATCCTTTTAACACTACCACTCAGCATTGATTTCTGGTGCAGGGAGATGTTGCCTTCGTGGCAGATAGACCCAATTCTCCTGCTTTCAGAGGAGATTCACACAGTCGACAGTATACAAGCAAGCAGGGGCTGTGAGCCCTCCCTTATTTTTTTATGAAACCTTCATTTTAATGGTGATCAAAATATCCCTTCTGGCATCTGCATAATCAGCAAACATGACTGAAATCGAACAGGATATACAAAAAGTCCTTCATATTTATATCTAGTAAAGAGAGAGAGGGGGAGGGATGTAGGAGCATCATAGATACAACTTGAAGCAGGGCTGAGATGGTCCCAGGGCATTAGAGAGGCTTGTGCTTCATGTGCCATGGGTTATAAGTGAAGCCGTGTTGCTGGAGCATACAGTGTGAGGCAGGGACTGGAGAAAGTCCACGGGAAAGAGATACCATATACTGTGCACTCGTTTAGCATCCTGGAGAACGGAGAAGTGAAACATCTCATCAAGTTTCCACTATATTGCTGACACCTATCACAGTCCCTGGCATACAGTAGGCAGCTAATGAATGTTCCATGAATGGATGAATGAATGAACAAATGAAGACAAAGCACTGTAGAAAGCTTACTGTTCTACCCACAGGATGTATAGAAGCTGAAAGTCTGTATTCACAGCTCAGGAGGAGTAAGCCAGGAGCTAAATCCCAGGTCTGAGCTGAGGTTGCTGTTCACGGGGATACTTGTTCCTATAGAGTTTCGGGTTAAGTTAATGCCCAGGATTGAGTCGATGGGATTTTGATCAATGAACTGGCTACAGTCTATCATAGATTCCCAAACTTATTGGTTTACTGCCCCTTTTTCAAGGCAAAAATTACTCATTGACCCCCTAGGCACTTCCACTACCCCCTTATTTTTATTCAATGCTTCCAGTTGCCCCTGAGGCTACCACTGCCCCCACTACTGCACTAGGTCCTTTGGGCATCCTCCTGGAGTGTGGCATCACCAACTTTGGGAATCTATGGGAGAGTTCTGAACAGAAACATGAACAAAACACATTTTTCTCATACACATTCATTTATTCATTCACCAGGTTTTTATGGAGTGCTATTAAATCCAGACACTCTGCTGAGCACATACAATATTATTTAGTACTCAAAACAACTCTAAGAAATATGTGCTATTATGATGGGAGGCTGAGTCTCAGAGCAGTTAAATACGTTCTCAAGGCTGACGTAGTAAGTGCTGAGCTATGATCTCAACTTAGAACTCTGACTCTAACACCCCTCTACTCTCTCCCTTATACTGTTTCTGCCCTTCAGGCATTCAGACCTGAGCAGAGAAACAGTCTGGGAAATAATCACAGTGTAAAAAGTGCTCAGACCAGGGAAAGGACTGAGTGTGGCAGAACCACAGAGGAGAGGCTCCTAACTCAGATCGGAGGAGGCAGGACCCAGGAGGTCTACTTCTGGAGGAGATGACATCCTGAGTCTTGGAGGAGGGCTGGGTGCTCCTGGGTGGAAGAGGCAGAGACACAAAGATAGGGATACACAAAGTATTCGATATTTTGTATCTTGTAAGTTTTAAAAATACTAGTTTTACTCACATATCTGCTTCTTCCAAAGTCGAATGCTCCTATCTGCCGCAAATGTCTGCATATGCTATTCCCTCTGAAAGACGGTTCTTTCTCTATGATAAACATTTTACCATATTTTCCACTTTGATGCACCAGGCAAACTCCTACCTATCCTTCAAGGTTTAGTTTAAACACTACTTCCTCTGGTAGGCCTTCCTGACACCAAAGTTAGGTTGGGTCCCTGATAGTGTCCCCTAAATGCTTCTGATCATGATGGTCAGATGCTTTCCCCCCACTACTTAAATATCATCTCTTTTTTTTTTTTTTGCGGTACCGGGGATTGAACGCAGGGGCGTTCTACCTCTGCGCTACACCCCCAGCCCTATTTTTTATACTTTATTTTGAAACTGGGTCTCA
>PVJS01053411.1:0-13297 GCA_004027185.1 Glis glis | reverse complement strand
TGTGTGCATGTATGTTAACACCAAACTGATACTCATTGTGATGTGAGACTACAATGCACCAATAAAAACATGAAAAAAAAAATAGGGCTGAGAGTGTAGCTCAGAGGTAGCATGATCCTGGGTTCAATTCCTAATACCACACACACACACACACACACACACACACACATTCCTACTCTGTTAATAAGCTAATGAAATAAGATTGCATGGGTAAATTTCTCTGGATAAAAGACTCCAAAACAAGCAGTTGATAAGGGACACTACACTTACGTATGCTTAAGAGGAGCAAACACCATAGCAACATGAAAGCAGGATTTTTGCTTAGTTTGGCTACAAACAAAAGTTTGTTTAAAAACCTAAAGGTTTCAAACAGCGAAGCTCAACCTTGACTGCAGGCTGCATCTTAGAATCAAGTAGATAGAAGGAACTTTAAAAAAAATACTGATGCTTAGATCCCATTCCCAGAGGGATACAAACATCAGGATATTTTAAAGCTCCCCCATATTCTAACATGCCACCAAAGTTATTAGAGCAAGGCCTGTCCCAGGTAGGGGCCACAGTTGTCAAAGGAATGGGTGTCTGACTGGCGAGGCCTTCAGAGCAGACTGTGCAGGGACTGGAGGAAATGCTGGAGTCTCTGCTCATAAGGAGTATGTTAACAAAAAGAGAATTATGCAAAATATTTGCATAATCTCAGCCACCCAAATGGTTTTCTGCCTTTCCCAGATAGCTTCCAGTGGCAGTCTCCTCTAGGGAAAAAATGAATGGGGACCCCTAACTTTACCAGACCAAAGTTTAACATCATTCACTTAAGCCCAGCATGGGGGTGCATGCCTGTTATCCCAGTACTCAGGAGGCTGAGACAAGAGGATCGCCGGTTCGAGGACAGCCTCAGCAAGTAGTGAGACTCCCATCAGCCTAGTGAGACCCTGTTTCAAAATAAAAATAAAATAGGGCTGGGGGTGTATCTTGGAGGCAGAATGCCCCTGGGCTTAATCCCCAGCATAAATAAATAAATAAATAAATAAATAAAATCATTCACTAAGACTGGAATTCTAGCATACGTTTCATTTCAAGAATATATCCCAAATACTAGGGGTACAAAGAATGTGTATTATACTTATTTCTGTCTGCTAAAGCTAAAAGGAAAGATTCTTAATGCAAAAGATAAATATGTACATGTGTGAAAAGCCTTGAAGTATAAAAATATTATAACAACAAATAAAAAGTAATATTGATTATATTCCTACTATGTGTCAAATCCCATGCTAGCCAATTTCAGTATCTTACTTAACCCCCAGATATTTATACTTATATGATATTTATAATTATTATCAATTATTCTGATCCTCAAAATAACTCCATATTTGATATGATATTCTATATTATCAGATATGGTATTTATAATTATTATCAATTATTCTGATGCTCAGAATAATTCCATATTTGATAGGTGAGAAGATAGAAACTGAGAAATTTATCTACGATCATACATCAAAGGAGTGACTGAGCTTGGACATGAACCCCCTCTGTCTGACTTCAAAACCAATTCTTGTAATCACCAATGATACCGCTTTATAACCGGAGTCAGAAGCAATGTGGTCCCTGTGCACCAGGAGACAAGTGTCTAAATCAGAACATATCAACACAAGAAAATATGAGGAGCATTCTTAGAATTAGGTTATAAAAGCTGGGTGTGGTGGCGCACGCTTGTAATCCCAGTACTTGAGAGGCTGAGACAGGAGGATCACAGGTTCGCGGTCAGCCTCAGCTACTTAGTGAGGCCCTCTGCAACTTATTGAGACCCTGTTTCAAAATAAAGAATAAAAAATAGGGCTGGGGGTGTAGCTCGGAGGTAGAATGCCCCTGGATTCAATCCCCCTGGTACCACAAAAAAAAAAAAAAAGAATTAGGTTATAAAAGAAAATGAAAGTAAGTGATTCAGGCTAAGTGAGAAATTCGCTTCTGCTTATATTTTAAAATTTCCACCAGCTATTTAAGGTTCCTCTTCATTTCCTTTTTTTTTATTTTTGTACTGGGGATTGAACCCTGGGACATGCTACCTCTGAGCTACACCTCAGTCCTATTTACTTTTTATTTTGAAACAGGGTCTCACTAAGTTGCTGAGGGCCTCACTAAGTTTTCTGTCTAGGGCTGGGTAATAAACATGTGGGCTCTGCAGGCCCCAGTCTCTGTTGAAGCTACTCGGCTCTGCAGGCACAGCATGACAGTGTAGCGTGAACGAAAGGCCTGTGTTCCAGAGAAACTTGATTTATGCTCACTAAAAGTTGAGTTTCACAGCATTCTCATGTATCACAAATTATTCTTCTTTCAATTTTTTCAACCATGCAAAAATACAAAAGCCAAGGCAGGCATGGTGGCACACTCCTGTAATCCCCGTACTTGGGAGACTGAGACAGGAGGATCGTAGGTTCACTGCCAGCCTCAGCAATTTAGCAAGGCCCTCTACAACTTAGTGAGACCCTGTTTCAAAATTAAAAATTAAAAATAGGGGTCGGGGCGTAGCTCAGAGGCAGAATGCCCCTGGGTTCAATCCCAAAACTACCCTTACCTTATAAGACACACACACACACACACACACACACACACACACACACACACAGGATTAATTCAGCAGGTGGGCTCTATTTGTCAAACACAGGCAGGATTTGGTTGGTGGGTCGTACTTTCCAACCCCTGTCCTGAATAATAAGGTTTCCGGTGTTCAAGGCATTTGTCCTAATGCAGTTTTTTTTTTTTTCATTCAAAAGTCTCACCTGGCAGTGGCTCCTTGTTCAAAGAGTAAAAGTGTCCCCAGGCACCAATGCCTGGTATGTCAGAATCAACTGCCTGCCGGGCGTGGTGGCGCACACTTGTAATCCCAGTACTCGGGAGGCTGAGACCGGAGGACCCGGGTTCGTGGCCAGCCTCCACTACTTAGTGAGGCCCTCCACAACCTTGTGAGACCCTGTTTCAAAATAAAGAATAAAAAAATAGGACTGGGGGTGGAGCTCAGAGGTTGAATGCCCCTGGGTTCAATGCCTAGTAAAAAAAAAAAAAAAATCAACTGCCTTCCTAAGACCACTTTTCAATATTGCACACTAATTCTGTCAATTCTGTCTGTAGTAAAAGTACCCCAGTGAAATCATGCCAGTACTCCAGGAAATATTAACAATAACAAAAAATAATATCAATAGGAACTTGAAAACAGTTCATCACTCACAAAACATGTTCTGTCTTATAGACACATCTTGAGGAACGATTACAAAAGCTGGGATCACAGAGGCTGTTTTTCTTTCTTTTTTTTTGCGGTACTGGGGATTGAACCCAGGGGCATTCTAGCTACACCCCCAGTCCTATTTTTTGTCCTTTATTTTTGAAACATGGTCTCACTAAGTTGTGGAGAGCCTCACTAAGTAGCTGAGGTTGGCCGGGAACCCAGATCCTCAGGTCTCAGCCTCCCAAGTACTGGGATTACAAGCGTGCGCCACCACGCCCGGCTACAGAGGCTTTTTTTCAAAAGGCGTTCCGCAGAGCCTGCATGTGCCTCACAGCTACAGCTCCTTCCAGGAAACAGCCCCACAGACTCACCAGGAGTCAAGCACGCTCCTAGCAAGAGTGCTGAATCCAGCTCAGATCCTTTCATGAGAACAGCTTGTTAAATTCTTCTGGATTTTGTGATCCAGTTGACAAGGATTGATGACCTCAGATTGGCCATGGTAGGAACACTTGTATCACAGAAATCCAGAAATTTACCAGTGCTACAAATTAGGATTTTTTTCCCCAAGAGCCAGTTAAATGTTTACCAGCACATTACCACCCCTTACCTCCTTGAACTAGAGAAACCTCTTTAGATCTTTATTAAAGCCTACAGTGCTCTCGCTCACACTCTCAGGAACGGGGGATGTGTGCCTGTGGGCCCAGAGGAAGGAAGGAATCTCTCCAAGTCATGAGCAGACACAGGACCAGTCACTGTTTCAGTTATCCTTAAGTCACTGTTCCCTTGGGAATCCCAACTGCATTGTCATTTTATATTAAATATGCTTAGCTGGGAACTGAGCCATTCAAACACTTTGCTCAGAATAAAAAAAAAATTATCAGAGCCTATTATCTCCTTTAATTTTATGTGTTCACCTAACAGGGAAAAAGCAAAAGAAATGACAAAGACTTGCATTACACTGTACAGCGGATCCGAGAGGTACCATTACACTTCTGGGTAATGTTAGCTCATTATCTACTACCACCAGACCACTGCCTTTTTTATTTTTGCTGTTACTGAATGAAGATACTTACAACGCAATATCTAGCAATGCCGTAATGTTTCTGACAATATGTTTGTTTTTAGGTGAGAGGCTCTCTGATTATTGCTGGTTTCTGGTCTCACTCCGCTAAACTACATGAGCCCATAATCCTAATCTAAACAAATCATTTTGAATTTATTTTTTCTGCATTTGCTGCCTTCGTCTTAGTTTTACATCACTTCAGGCATCAACAAAACCATTTTTGCATAACCCTTTTTCTTTAACTTTACAAGATTAGAAAATATAAAAAGAATATTTACAACTAGGTGAGCTGGAATATCTAAAAGGGGATTATATCCCTGTTTGTTACTAAGTGTGATAACAGTTGTGTGAGAGTAGGTTAAAGCTAAGTGTTCTATACCTAATTCTGAAACAAATTTCTTTCTAAGCTTCAAGAAAGAATATCTGGGACCTGAATGTTCCAGAAACTTTACAGCAACATATTCATGCATAATCAGAAATGTGTAGAGTCAAATAAATCTACCTCTCCAATCTTCAAAAAGCAATTTTTGTAGCCAGACACAGATGTATTTTGTTGGAGTTTTACTGAAGCTTTTTACATTATATGGCCACAGTGGTATTCACCTTGGGGTTATTAATACACAATTTTAATCATTTATTTATAGACTCACATGATGTTATTTTTCCACTTGAATCCAAAGCTAGTATGCATTCTGCAATGAAATATTTAAATCAAATTCTGAGACCCACAAAGCCTTGCAATGAAGACAAGAAAGATCCCTCCACATGCTACAGATACATCCACAAGTTAAACCAAGCTCGTCACTCACACACACATCTCAACATAGAGTTAACACTTCAACTCATAAATTCTAACTTTGGCTACTTTTCAAGACAAACTTTCTAGCAGCCTATATTTTTTTTCTTCTTTTATCAGTGTATAAGTAATAGGAAATAATCAATTACTTAGAACTTCTCATTGTCTATGAAAATATTTCTCAAAGTTCATTCTTTGAAATACTATTATGAGAATTATTACAGTTACTTTACTTTTTATTTTATTTTTGCATTCTAAACTTTGTTAACTTAGTTTTGTTTCTTTGGAGAATTCTTGGAGCCTTTAATATGCTATATACATTGAGTTCTCCATGTTGGGTGTTTTTCTGTTTTTGTTTTTGCTTTGTCTTGTGTTTTGCAGTGCTGGGAATTGAACCCAGGACCTCATGTATGCCAGGCAAATGCTGTACCACTGGGCTATACCCTCCCAGTCCCCCCTGATACATTTTAAACCAAAAGAACTTTCTTCCCATGGGGCACCTCAAGGGAATATTGTCCCATAAACACACTTTGAAGAATGCTGGTTTATAGCACACTATTGAGATTTAAACCTGAGAGCCAGGATCAGAGCATTAGAGAAAGGGGGGGGGGTTCATCAGAGGCTCCTCCCAGGTGAGCATACAGCAGTCTTAGGACCATGCAATGGAGACCACAGAGTCTCCAGACCCTATCAAAATTAATAAATACTGGTGGGCAGGGTGGGGGTTAGCAATCCTGTAAGCTCAACATTCCCCAAGCTGTTTGACAGTTCCCTTGACTTGCTCACCAAATCATTTACATATCAAAATAGACAGATGTGTTCCAAGTCAGCCAATTTCAGTTAGAGAGTAAACAAACAAACAAACAACAAAGAAAAAACAAGCTTCACTTTAGCTAAGGAGAGTCAAGGGGAGATGCAAGAATTCAAACATCCTGCCTAAGATCACAAATTTATCAAAGAGAAAGCTTCATTCTACCTAGCTCTATTTGAGAAAAGTAATTGTTTGATAACACTGGAGTAAAGAAGAGAATTTAAAGATATGTTTTGTCCCTAGAGTTTAGGAGTAAAACATACCAGTGAAGGTGAACAGAACTTTCTCATTTGACACATGGAAAAACTGAGGCTCAAGGAATTGAATGGTTCCATCAGGGTCATGTGAAATGTTAGCTAGTGGCAGATTGGGGACTGCTACTCCGCTCTCTGGACTAATGGGTCCACTGAGCTAAAGGAAGTGGCTGACAAGCCCATGTGATTGATCATTTTTGTCTCTATTTCCCACTCCTTTATTTATATAATTAGCCACCATTTATTGAGCTTCTGCTAAATGCCCAGGCGCTATGTTAAGCTGTTTGCACATATTCCTTGATTTTATCCTGTGACAGTAACAGGGACTTAAAGGCTGCTTTTGCTAAAAGCACCACTATTCATTTCAGCCTGCAGAAGTCCAATGGGTAACTAAAACCAGGCTTTAGGTGCATATGTCTCCATCTTGCCTTTCTAATGTGTTCTTTCTCCAAGTCATTCTCTTCTACAGTCACCTTGGATTCCAGGAACAACAGGTCTGATGGATAAACATCTGTGATAAGAGTTGGAAGTTAGCCCACACCTTCAGGCAGCAGCAATTTTCTTATCACCAATAAGGCCCTGCAAGAATACCCTGAAATAATGATCAACCACACCAGGGCCTGACCAAGACTGCCAGCTATGCAAGCTGCTGCCCTTGCTGTGTAACCCCAAGACTGATATTACCCCCCAGAGAGAGGTGGACTTTTGCGCACCAGGCTTCCGTTATTCTCCCGAGTATGGCCACACTGAGTAAATTCCTTTCTTGCTCTCACCACCATTTGTCTCTTTAATTGGCCTTATGGGACACGTGGCCAGACGTGGTCCTTTGGGAATCCCAGGGTCAGGCCTCTAGCCTAGGACTCTGGTTATGTGACCATGGTAACATGGACAGCCTTATTTCACAGGCATGGGACAGAGAAATTTCATCTCAAGTCCAAGATGACACAATTTGCTACAGGTAGAACCTGTATCAGGAAGCAAGTCATCCTGACTCCAAAGCCCATGAACTTCATGGACTTTCTCCTACTTTTCTTTAGTTAGTCCCTCTTCTTCCTTATTTCCATTTCAAAGCAGTTGTGATAAAAAAAATCAAAGGTCGGCTGTCCATAACTTAATTCAAATGTTCTTTCTTCCTTGCTCGTAGAGACAAATTACCATATTACATCATCCACGTGGACCAAGAAAGATTTCAGCTGAGAAGAGCATGCATAAAATAGTCCAGGTCTCACCACAAGTTGGTCACCTTGAGGGGCCGTTCTCTTGGCCCTAAAGGATTCTGAACTTGATCATATTTCCATTCTTTCTCCCTGTATTTACTAAGGATCAACTGACTGGGAATGGATGAAGTTGCTAAAATTTACTACCTGATTCTTTGAAATGCATGTGACTAATGAAGGAGGCACACAGTCAAATAACTTCAGGATTTAGGGACAGGTCCTGAAACATATCACAGAGAAGGGAAACAAGAAGTGGGGGAGAAGCACGCAGCAGGATGCAGATCAACATCTGCATGCAAATCCTCTGAGGCTGGGGCTCTCTGACCCCACCCCAGACCAACTAAGTCTGAATCTCTGGGGTGAGACCCAGGACTCTGCATTTGGACATACTCCCTGGTAATTGTAATTTACACCAAACTACCCTAAGAAGTGACTTGTAAATATGCAGCTTATAGGACTTAAATGTTTCCCAAGTTTACTTTAGGAATCCAGAGTTCTGCCACAGGCGAAATCACTCTCAGATACAGCGGCGCTGTCACATATGGGAGCCAAAGTCCACGCGAGCCAGGACGAGAGTGACGGAGACACTCTCCTGAGAGACACTGCTTTTGGGGCCCACAGATTCTCCTTAGCAGGTGTCTCGCCAGCAGGAGGTCATCAACAACAACCTCATGCAACTAAACCAGCTTCCTTGTGCTAAATTTAAATTCAGCTGGAAGCTACAGTTCTGAACTGCCTAATGACATTTTGGTCAAGGATGGGTCACATAGAAAATAGTTATTCCCATAAGATTACATAACCTGGTGGCATTGTGGCCATCTTAATTTATATAAGTGTACTCTATATTTTCAT
This sequence comes from Glis glis, assembly GCA_004027185.1. NCBI lineage: Eukaryota > Metazoa > Chordata > Mammalia > Rodentia > Gliridae > Glis > Glis glis. The sequence continues at coordinate 5,084 of PVJS01053411.1, read as the reverse complement.
GATGAAATCAACACATTTCTCAAAACACGTCCTGGTCATTAAACAACACACATGGCTGTCTTTCAATGTCATCCTAACCTCTGTAGGCAAGCACAGGGCAACATGTTGAAATAGATGCAAAGTACTTGTAGTGAAAAATGAGTTTTCAGCTGGGTGTCATGGCACACACTTGTAATCCCAGTACTTGGGAGGCTGAGACCGGAGGATCCGGGTTCACAGCCAGCCTCAGTTACTTAGTGAGACCCTCTGCAACTTAGTGAGACCCTGTTTCAAAATAAAGAATAAAAATAGTGCTGGGGGTGTAGCTCGGAGGTAGAATGCCACTGGGTTCAATTCCCAGTACTGCCAAAAAAAGTGAGTTTTCTTCCCATTCTAGGCCTGCCAGGTCCAACTATTATTTCCTGCATTCTAGAAACACACTGAAGAATCACATATATGTGTGTGTTCTGATCTGTTAATTCATAAGAAATAACCCTTTATACACACTGCTCTGTGTCCTTCTCTTTCTCCTCAGTAATATCTTGGAGTTCATTCTCCACATTGTATATATTTACATAATTCTTTGTAATGGTACCACAATCCTTCATCATACGGCTATACCTTCAAACATTCAACCAGCTCACTTGTGATTTAGATCTCTTCCAATCCTTTGCTAATAAAAATGATACTACAGGAACATTTATTCATATATCTTTGCCTACACATGAGGATTTATCTTTAGGATAAATTTGTAGAAGCAAAACTGAAAGGGCAAAAGATCCATGCATTTTTGTTTCAAATACTGCCAAATATTCTTTCCAAAGAGGTTGTAGCAATTTAAACTTTTATTAATAATTTGTGATGCTACTTGTTTCTCCCATACCCTCCCTTGCCCAAACACTGCCTTTCTAATTTAATTTGTCACAATGACATCTTGCAGGAGAACGCGCTGGCCAGCTAACATGAATGTACTTGGTGGCTGCATTTTTCCTGGAGAATGAACACAGAGGCATGGGGTTTAGGTGAACTTTTAGGATTAAGCAATAGCATTTCCCTGATTTCATCCATTCTTGCTCTTGGCTGAATCCTACTTAGGAACCATATTAGCCTCCCATCTCCAGGAAGCCTTCCCTGATTTCCCTCAAGGCTTGCTTAGGAGCCCTTCTTCTGTGATCCTGCAGGACCCGGTGCTCTGTCCCTCTGTGATTATCTGTTGACTAAGACCCGTCCTCCTTTGGGCCAGTCCATGTGATATGAATTAAGCAAGTATGAGTTGGTGGCCTTGGCCCTTCTCAACTTTGGGTAAATTTACAAACTTGAGTTTCTGGGTTTTCAAACCTAGGCGAACAGTGATATCACCTGAGAGCTCATCTAAGAGACTACTGACCCTCTTTCAATTTTGCTATGCTAAAACTTAGAAAAGAATTGCGAAAGTAGAAAATGTCTTCTCATCAAGGAACCATTTCAAACTGTAACTGAACTGAAAATTAAAAAAATGATTATGGAGCCGGGCGTGGTGGTGCACAATTGTAATCACAGTGCTTGGGAGGCTGAGACCGGAGGATCCGGGTTCGCGGCCAGTCTCAGCTACTTAGTGAGGCCCTCTGCAACTTTAGGGAGACCCTGTTTCAAAATAAAGAATAAAAAATAGGGCTGGGGGTGTAGATTGGAGATAGAATGCCTCTGGGTTCCATCCCCAGTACCACACACACAAAAAAAAAAATAATTATGAATCAAATTCTTCTTACTGCAACAAGAGAGAAATTCTATTGGAGGCTTCAGAGCAAACCTCCTTCACAGACAAGAAGGGCGTGGACCATGGCACAGCGGCTCAGCACTGGCAAGGCCCTGGGTTTCATCCCCAGTACCTCAGGGCGCCAACGTGCATGTGTGTTTCTATCACACTAAATCTCAATATAATGTATGATTATAATGCATGAATAAAAGTATATAAAATAAAAGCGAAGTGTAAAAAAAAAGGAGACAAGAAAACTCTACTTCAGAGTTTTCCCACAGACTCGATGCACTGTGCCATGAATTCACAACTTGGTCAGAATTCTTATTACAAGTGCTCTTGCTGATTGTCACAGCAGAAAACCAGAACCCCCACCCCCACCTCGCCCATCACCTCTATATTCCATCCCCCAGGGAATAACAGACAACATGCTGCTCCTTCCAGTAATTCTGAGGACGTTATCGATTTATTGTTTATTTTCTACTGAGTCCATGCACTTAGGAGGAAACAGGACATAATGTATATGCTCTTTCAGAAAACTGCTTTAATGTTGTAAATAATATCCCAAACTATTAATGAGACTTCTCAGAGGTGCCTGCCTTGCAATGGGGAATTACTTAAGCACTGGAAATCCAATCAACAAATATTTATTTTGCAAGTTCTATGTGCATGCTTAAAAATATTTTCCATAAATAAAATAAGTCCCTCTAGGAAAATACATAATTCAACACATATTTATTGAGAACTGTCTATGTGACCTTACAAGTCTATTATGGTGTGTGTGTGTGTGTGTGTGTGTGTGTGTGTGTGTGAGAGAGAGATACCGAACCCCTTTTTATTTTTTATATTGAAATAGGGTCTTGCTAAGTTGCTGAGGGTCTCGCTAAATTGCTGTGAGGGTCTCACTAAATCAATGAGACTGGCCTTGAACCTGTGATCCTCCTGTCACAGCCTCCCAAGTACTGGGATTAAAGGTGTGCACCACCACACCCGGTGGTTTGGATCTTTAATACCCCCAAAAGCTCATTTTTGAGGACGTGGTCCCAGTGTAGCAGTGTTTCGAGGTGAGGCCTTTGGGAGGTGAGTGGATCATAAGAGCCCTGACTTCGTCAGTGGATTAACACAACTATGCGCTCATAGCTTAGTGGTCTATTGGAGAATGATGGACACGTTAGGAGGCAGGGCTTAGTTTGGGGTGTGCCCTCGAGGGCATATCTTGTCCCTGGCCCCTTCTCTCTCTCTTTGCTCCCTGGCCACCATGAGGGGAGCAGCTTTGTTCCACCCTGTGTTCCCTGCCATGATGTTCTCCCTCACCACGGGCCAAGAGACCATGGGCAGGAACTCGAAGACCCTGAGCCAAAATAAACTTTCCTCCTTTAAGCTGTTTCACTTGGGCATTTGGTCACAGTGACAGAAAGGTGACTGACACGACCTCACTATAACAAAAGTGAATAAGGCAGAGGCCCTGTTCTCAAGGTAGAAGGAGCTGAGGGAGGGCGCCACTGAGCCAACAGAGCGACCAAGCCCAGGGTCAGGAAAGGCTCCTAGTCAGATCTCAAGGGAATCAGGAGGCTTCCCGGAGGAGGGAATCTAAAATGATTTTTAAGTAGGATACAGCCAGGAGAAAAAATAGAATCAGGTCAATGCTGTTTATTATTTCATCATGAAAGTTCACCTAAATCCCAATGGAAGTCCATAGTCACACAGCGCCCACCTGAAATGCAGTGAGCCAGGACTAGAATGTGCACAGCCCTCGTGAGATAAAACAAATCCTTAAAAGTTTTGGGAAAAGCTGAGTCCACTAATGAGAATAAAAGAAAAGCATAGCGCTACGCACATACTTACTCAAACTAAAACCTGTTTCCTTTACAAATACCATATATTTTCAACTCTAAAAATCCAAATGGACATTTCACAGAGGCTAAGAGACTTTATACCCCCAAATTAATCCCTCTGCTCTCCTTCCCCATTAAACTAAAGCACAAACCTCTGCTTTTGAGGCCCACCTTCTCTTTATGCAAAACGTCTAGCACCTAGCTGGAGAAGGTAGCTCATGCCTGTAATCTCAGCTACTCCGGAGGCTGAAATAGGAAGATCACAGGTTTCCAGGCCAGCCTGGGCTACTTAGCAAGACCCTGTCTCAAAATAAAAAAATAAAAAGGACTGGGGATGCATCTCAGTGGTAGAGTGCCCCTGGGTTCAATCCAGAGAGAGAGAGAGAGAGAGAGAGAGAGAGAGAGACTAATTAGAGATAGTCATAGAGGAAGATGATGGACTTAACAGACTGAGACGTATTTTCCTTCCCTGGTGTTTACATTATTTTGACAAGAAGAGGCCCCAAAAGTAGGAACTGGTGCCAACCATAGTCTCTAAAGAATATCAACAAGGAAAAAGCAGCCACTGAGCTGTACAAATCCACTTGCTACAAACTCTAGCATACACATAACCAGGGTACAAAGTTTAATTCTTACAGAAAAACAATTCAGAATCGAGATACATCACCGGGCCCTCCGCATGTCGTGGAAGACGAACATTAGGCGCTCTTCAGCGTGCTGCCCCATGAGGCGAGATGCAAATGGCAAACAGGAAAATGGAATGAGCCTTCTGAGAGGCATTCTTTAGTTTGTTCATTCAAATACACGACAAAAGAGAGTGCTCGCGTTAACGGGATCTCTCAGTCTCAACTCACTCTCACTTGTGCTGTTTGGAAAAGAGATGTCTGGCTCTTCATTACATCAGACATTTTCAAAAGCCCTGTAAATTATTTGGCTTTGAAAGAAGAGAGAGTTGGAGGGGTGAGGAGCGGGATTTTAGGGGAATTGAAGAGGGACCATTTGCACCTATCACAGGGCATTGATTTAAGGGAATTAATTTGGGTTTCTACAGTCATTCTGGTTACATAGTCTATGTGTCAATGGGAACACCTTCCAATGTGTTGGTTTTATCATTTATGTGGGGGAAAAGGGAAACAAAAATAAGATTTTGAAAGTAGCCTTTAGTGAAAATTGGCTGAAATGATTTACCTTAACTAAATAACCTTCAAATTAGAAGCTTTAGGTATACTTAAAATATTCTGAACTCCATGCATCCTATCAAATTTAAGTAATATATTTATATATGTAATAATATATATGTATATGTACTTACTATAGATATGCTATGTATTCATTACAATGTGGTAATTTTCTGACGTAGATGCAAAAGAAAAATATATATAATGTATTCTATTTGTTAGAAATCAAGTATAACTCTGTGTAAGACAAAAATAACAAAAAATAAGCATAAATGATTTTTTTTTTTTTGGCGGTACCGAGGATTGAACCCAGGGGCATTCTACCTCCGGGCTACACCCCCAGCCCTATTTTTTATT
>PVJS01053410.1:0-13296 GCA_004027185.1 Glis glis | reverse complement strand
GGGGGGGAGGGACACCAAGAGCTGTGTGCATGTATGTTAACACCAAACTGATACTCATTGTGATGTGAGACTACAATGCACCAATAAAAACATAAAATAAAAGAAAGAAAGAAAGAAAGAAAAAACATAAAATAGGGCTGGCGGTGTAGCTCAGGGGTAGAATGCTCCTGGGTATTCCTCAGTAACACACACACACACACACACACACACACACACTAAAAAATAAATAGTAAAAAATAAATAAAAAAATAAATCTCCAGACTAGCATTTTGAATATGACAGTCATTTTAAAGAATTAATAGAGTTACCAAAGCTTGAATACATTTTTCTTTCACATAATGGATCTGGCTTCCAAGTATTCTTTCCAATTTGGTAACTGCATGTTAATTAGAAGAAAGAAATCTACCTTTCCCTAACAGAAAGAACTATTAATTTGAGGGAGAAAATTCTTGCAGATGTAATCCCCTTAAACAGACATATATTAAGTATATCCTTTTCTTCATGCTGTTACCTGTAAAGCTTTCAGGCGTTCTTCAGTGCAATGTTCCAGATTAGTAATTTTTATAGTTACTAGTGTTCCTGTAGGAGTATGCCGTGCAAGATGGACAGAGGTCAAATTGTCAAATCCTCTTCCTGTAAACAGACATAAAACTCATGTAAACAACCATAGAAAAACTGACCCCGTGTACTTCACAAAATTAAAACACTCCTGCTCTTCAAAAAACACTATTAAGAAAATGAAAAGGCAAGCCACTGATTGAAAGTATTACCAATATTTGTATCTTATAAGATTTCCATCCAGAATATATTAAAAAATCTCTTACCATTCTATAAGATGACAAGCCATCCAATTAAAAAACAGGCAGATTAAACAGGCAATCCACAAAATAAGATATAGGAATGGCAAATAAGCAAATAAAAAGATGCTAAAAATAGGGAAATGCAAATTAGAACAATGCCATGCCATTATATATCTATTATAATAACTAAAATTGTGATTTGATAAGCAAATTGTGATATAGTCAAACAACGGAATATTATTCAGCAACCTCCTACTTTCATGTCCAGTAACCTGGCAACCACTTATCTGATTTTTGCTGTATAAATGACATCTAAAGGATGCAACCTTTGTGTTTAGCTTCTCTCACCTAGCATAATGCTTCTGAGATTCATCTATGTTGCATGTGTCAGCAGTTACTTTTCTATTGCTGAGTAGCAACTCATTGTACGGATATACCATAATTTATTTATCTATTCATAGGTTGGTGGGTATTTGAGTTGCTTTGGTGGCTATAAATAAAGGTGCCAAAAACATCCCTGAAGACGTCCTGGAGGAGACATATGTTTTCATTTCTCTTGGAAAATACTTAGGAGTGAGATTGTTGGGCCATGTAGTAAATTTATGTTTAACGTTATAAGAAGATGTCAAACTGTTTCCAAAAGTGGCGAACTATTTTGCATTCCTACCATGTGTAAGAGCTGCAGTTGCTTGGCACACTCACTTAAAAACTGACACCAGCTGGTGGTGTCAGTTTTTAAGTGTGAAACTGAGGAGTGGCTCCTACTAATAGGCAACTAATCAATGTTATTTCCCTCCTTTCCAGTCACCAAATTCTGCCCCTTTTCCTTTGAAATGAAGTTAATCTCCAGCTCATCTCTTCTTCTCTAGTGCCCATGTCCCTGCCTTAGTTCAAGTCCTTCCTCTCTCCCTGGATACACATAGTGATGTCCTCACTACTCCCTGCTTTCTCAACCAGGGAAGGTGCCAGAATTATTGTGGCAGCTACTTCAAAGTGCCTATGCCCTATTCCTCAGAACCTGTGATTCAGTAGCTTGGTGATGGATATAGACACTGCAGTTTTGTAAAAGGCACAGGTAACAAAGATGACACTTGTGGTTGTGATTTACTGATCTACTACATCTTCCAGACTGCTGCCAGAGTTGTTCTAACTTTGTCATTTTATCAATAGGAAGGTACTACAGTGCAGGAGCTAAGTGCTTAGACCCTATAGTCTTAAAGGACTGGTTTCAAATCATTAGCTGTTTGACTGTCTCAGAGCCTCAGTACCCTCATCTGCAAAACAGAAGTGGTAAAGGTTTAAATGAAGAACACACATACTACTGTTCAGTATAATGCCTGTTAGATGCTAGTATGACCACCATCACTATCAACAAGGTCTCTCTAGCACAGAGAGACCTTAAACTTCTGCCTTAAATCCTTAAGGAAGTGGGTAAGATGTGGGCGCCAACAGAATCTGGACTTCTAAATATACCATGCAAAGTCCTTCACAATGTGTTCCCAGCACGCCTTTCCAGATTTATTTCCTACCACTGCCCACTCTCCCCTTCTTTCCACTTGTAGTTACAGAGGAACTATGTGACATTCTCCCTCCAACCATCTTTCCGCAGTTACTTATTGAGGTAAACAATTTTATCTTTTTTAGATTGGTCCACTGAACTGCCTTTTTAATTCTGATGAATTTGCTACCAGGCACTATTTTAGAAAAGGTCAGATCCTTATTCTCCCTTGGTTGCCTTGGCCCTGGCACGTGCCCTATGCTTGGCCTACCAGAGGATGGAGTGAGTGGTATAAGAAGCAGGAACCGTCAGAACTCACTGTGGTAGGACGCAATGCCTCTGACAAGGGGACCTGACTAGGTGGTGCACTGATGAGCTGTTCCTAGTCCATGGTCCTGGTCTTCATCCTTGGCTTCTCTGGGAGTCTTCCAAACCTTTTTTTCCTAGCCAACAATTCTGTGAGCTAACAATATTGTTCAAGAATTCCTTTTTTATGTTTTTGCTTCACGTAGACAAGATTTTCTGTTGTTTGTAACAAAAGCCAAGACTAGAACATCTCATAACCTTTTCCTGATTCTTGAGGCAGCCTCTTTTTGCCATTTTTCTTGAGTACCAGAGGTCTGGTTAGATGCTCCGTCTTGCTGTTTCCATCACTTAGCACACACCTCTACGACAGTAGCCTCAGGTGCATGAAACAACACTCTGTGTTCATCCTCCCAAAGACGATGGGACCTCCCCAAGCAATTCACAAGACTTTGTGTTCCAGCACCTATGACTGTCACTGGTTTGTGGTGTTTAATAGATGCTTTTAAATGTTCAGAGCAAATATTTCACATATAGAAAGCTATAAACAATAATTCCTCTTATTCCACATTTAACTGAGAAAGATTTCTACTATAAATGGGATTTTAAGTAGAATTTTCAATTAGAAAGTAATATGGTTAAGGGACTGTGACTAAAAAGATTTGCATTATGTAAGCTCTACTTGGGAGGCTGAGGCAAGAGGAACACTTGAGCCCAGGAGTTTGAAGGCAGCTGGGCAACACAGTGAGACCCTGTCTCCAAAAAAAAAAAAGATTTACATGATGTGATTTTAATTCATAACCAGTATAAATTATTAATGTCTTCCTTCTCTAAATGTACTTCAGTGGAAAAATAAAACTTTTACACAGTAATCTTAAAAAATTCTGGGCCATTATTTTGATCTATTTGACTGACACAATTAATATCCAGTTTCTGCTATAGGTGACAACAGAAAAAGACTTGCCTAAAAAATAATCTTTTTGTCATCAATTTCATTTCTAGTAACGAATGGTCAATTATGTGAAATCCATGATTATTACCTATTTCCACTTGCAGTTCATAGTGAGAAACATTGGTGGAACATATCACTTCACTGGCTCTGGTAGATGGAGGTGACCAGGAAACAGTTGGCTCACTGACCTGTAATTTTTTTACAAGATAAAAATAAGACAGGTATATACTCTTTTCAGTCCCCCAATATAAAATACTGATGGAGTTTCAAACACACAGGTCCTCATTAGGAAGGCACCAAAAGGTGGCTGAAGAGATTGTTTTAAGATCTAAATGGAATTTAACAATTGCTAATTGATGTTGGTTAAAGAGCTATCAGCCTGTAAAGGGGAAGAGCAGGAAGAGTGGATTTACAAATAGCAAGGAATTCTTTCCAATGTGATTTTTGGGAAAATTTTTAGAAGTTGCTAAGAATGACTAATAATTCTTCAGGGTATCTAATAAATATATCAAAGGAAGGGCTGCAGCAAACTGTGAGAGAGGCTTGTGCTCTTACTTCAAGTGGTCACCAGTTATGTTCATTTCTCCTACTAGATACAAGTTCTGCTGGTGGAGGTACTAACAGTCAGAGGACAATTTCCACACCAGCCTATTAAGATTACTGAAGAAGTTTTCACAAGATGAAATGACTCAAGTGGGAAGTCAAAAAGAAAAGGACCTAGAGCAATGGGAAAGTAGGGAACAGACCTCCTGAGTGAAGGACCATGTACCAATATGAGGTCTCATGAGTGCTTTGGAGTCAGAGTCAGGTTTGCACCTAAATATAGTGACAGTGAAATAAAATGCATGCAGGAGAAAGAAGAGGCCTAAACCACTGGTGTCGTGTGATAACTACGAGGATATGATAAAGGACATCGGGACTCCAAAGACATTTATAGCCTTCACAGGCACCATCGGGTGGCAAGAATCTTGCTACAGCCTTCAAGGTGGGGAAAAAAATAACATATTATGTACTAGGAATTCTGTTAACTTCTTTTCACATCCTTGACTCTTTCATCAAGGAAAAAGAGATGGAGTTTGAAACTGAAACTGACATGCAGTTCTGCAGACAGTGGTAGATATGTTCCCTAAGCTTTTTCCCCCCAGTGCTGGGGAACAAACCCAAGGCCTTGTGCATACTAGGCAAGCACTCTATCATGGAGCTACACCCCCACCCCTGTTCCCTAAAATTTTAAGAGAGCAGGAAAAAAAAATATAAACCCATGGCTAAAGATGAATAAAGGTGAATACTGTCCAAGAGGAATGAAAGACTGCAAAGAAAAATTCTACTACAGATTTGGAAATAATACCAATGAAAAGAGATAAGAGAAATTCTGAACCTCATTATGATGTATAATTAAAATGTACCATTAAAAGTATATTAAAAATAAGTAAAATAATTAAGGAACAGAACATGTGAATACAAGGAAACATTCCATTAATCTTCTAATAACTTAAAACATATTTCTAAAAAGATCCCCAGTACCCCTAAATGTGTGTGTGTGTGTGTGTGTGTGTGTGTGTGTGTATGTGTGTGTGTGTATCAAGCCAGTGAACAGCATTCTGTGAACTATTTTTGGAGAGATTGTTAGGCTTTTACTTGAGGTGAAACATACCTTTCTATATTATTATTTTCTGTGATGGAGCTTTTTTAAAATTTGAATCTCTACAACTAACTCAATGATATTGTAGTGATCAGTCTGTATAGGATGAAAGTTGTACTAGATAGTGTTTTAGGAGTCACTACAATGCTAAATTGCATTATTTTCAAAAGCAGCACCTCAACTCAAATATCATAGCCTTTCATTTGCAAAAGTTAATTATAGAAAATAGCTTTTCTACATATAGTTATAGGAGACACAAATCATTTAGAAAACCACGACTGTTCTACAAACATGGATTTTAACCTAAAATGTAATCCTGTGTCCAGGGGCCACATTAATGGAGAAGTACAAGTGGCTTAAGCAGGAGACGACAGGTGGTTTTTGAAGCGTTTTCTACTCATCAGGCACCAGTTTCCAGCTGGTGTCACCTTACATTACATAACATGTCCAATTTTATTTCTCTACAAGAGACTTCAGACATATTATGCTTCTGCCTCCTTCACTTAAGACTTTTCTCTAAACTGGGCGTGGTGGCACATACCTGTAATCCCAGTACTTGGGAGGCTGAGACAGGAGGATTACAAGTTCAAGGCCAGTCTCAGCAATTTAGCAAGGCTCTTAGCAACTTAGTGAGATGCTGTTTCAAAACAAAAAATAAAAAGGGCTGGGGGTATAGTTCAGAGACAGAATGCCCCTGGGTTCAATCTCTACTACCACACACAAAAAAAGACTTTTGTCTAACTCTAATAATAGAGTGAGCTTCTAAAAATATAAAATGGCTCCAACACAGGTTTGAAGAATTCCAGTGTGGACATTTCCTGAGTTCTAGCTTGTTAATAGCATGACCATAACAGTCACATGACTGAACTACCTCAGCTTGAAGGGTATTACTTGAGTCAAAACTCAGGTTGGATTCTACCTCCCAGGAAAGGCAGGTACCTAGAAGGCTTTAGACTATCAGTGAATAATGAATAATGAAATGACAAAAAATGAAGATGGCTGAAGACAAGACTTAGATAAATTAAGCATGATTAACTGAGATTACCTTACTTTATAGCAAATTTTGCAAGGCATGTTCAATTTTGTAGTAAAAATTATAGTCTAAAGTAAGGATTGAGAGGAGGAAAAGATCCCAGAGAAATATTTATTACCAAGCATGTTACTTTAAATATTATTTAATATGTCAGGCACTGCCCAGGGGAGATAAAGATGAGTAAAAGAGGATGCCTCTCTTATAGGGATCACATATGGTTGGACAGACATATACATTAGTCATTGTGAAGTAATATACTAAGAAATATTATATGAGGATGTCTAAGATAGGTGGAAGCATAATGTAATAAAAAGTTTAAGTGGAAAGATTTTCCAGATGTGCTATTTGAACCAATTCTCTATGGGTGAGAAGGAATTTCAGGGGAGAAAAGAAGGAAGAGTATTTTGAGCAGAAAGAAGAGTATGTGCAAAGACTCAGTAGCAAGAAACGAGACTTAAAAATTAGACATACTCCACACCACTTAGAGTGCTTGTATCACACTAAGAAGTTTAGACTCTTATCTCTTGGGCTTCAGGAAGCCACCAGAAGTTTTCAAGCTGTAAGTGACACAAGTGGGCCTGTCTTGGTATACTACTGAACGCTGATGTGAGTGGTGAGCTCATGACATGCATGTCTTGGAGACTACAGGCAATGGGTCGCCCTGCAACAGGCCAGGTGGGAGATGATGAGACCTGAGTAGCAGCAGTGCTCCTGCGAGGAGGGGACGGACTCAAGGGCATGCGAAGACAGGCTCTATGATGTGGTATCTAACTATAAGTGGGGTCAGGGTAGAGGCGATGTGAGGAGAACTCCAAAGTTTCTTATTAGATAACTAAGTAGACGACTTAGTAGTTTCTAAGTAGATAACTTACAGGTGACTTGGTAGATGGGTTTTCAGTAACTTAAGCAGGTTAGTGAGCTTTAAGTGAAGATTAGGTTTTACTCCAACTCAGTACAGGTTCCTTTGACAAATCAAACTGCATGTATTGTGTAGATACTTCTGGTGCCCAGGAAAGAGTAAAAATTTGAGAATCACCAGTTGTGTTTGATGCCAGGATCCTCTCGGGATACCTACAGTAGCTCCAGGACCATCTGAAACCTGAGCAAATGGAACCATAGGGATAGGTGAGGCTGCTTAAGGGAGAGCTGGTTTAGGAAGAGAAGAGGTCAGTTATAGCAGGAGGAGAAAGAAACAGTAAGAGACGCTGCAAAGAGGAAGATCTAGACGAGAACAAGGAGCGAATGGTATTACAGAAGGCAAAGGAGGAGCATTAACTGCATTCAATCATTTTCTTACCAAATGTTGGTGGACACTGGTTTCAGACTGTTTTTCAGGTCTGAGTGATTCCACTTGTGTTCGTGAAGTACAGAAACAATCCTGAAAGTCAGAAACACATCAAATAGGTGAAAAGTAGGGCACAGGATAAGCAGGGGTGGTGTGTGGATAAAAAAAGGTCTGGTGACTGGGGCGGGGAGCAGAGAGAAAGAACAGCCTGGAGCTAAAGCCAGGATCCATACCATGCAGGGACTTAGTATAGGGGAGAAGGGAGAAGTAGCTGGATATGAAGAAGGCAAACTTCGTATCTGTTAGAAGGTGCCATCTCTGATTTTGCCCTCTCTTTTCTTGAGGTCATAATATCAATTCACTTTAACTGTTGGTACTAACATTTGACTCTTTCATCACCTTGATGAACTGCTGAATATTTCAAAATATTTAGGTAAAGATTGTATTCTTCTGAATATTTGGTTTAAGATTATTCCACTGTATTCATTATAATCATTTTTACTTTGACCCTTATATATTTTTCTTCAATGTAGGATCCATATTCATCCACATTAAATCATATATGGAGTGTATTTGGAACCAATTTTGTTTCTTAAGGTGACAAACACATCTAACTCCAACTCAAAGCAAATTAAGAGACTTACTTCTATTATTATGACTTACATCTTCCTGCATATTAACCCATGGTTCTAGTATCATGGATTGTCAATAAGGAAATATAACACCTATATGTGATCTATCACATCAATTAGTGGGATGAAGTTAATCTCATGCTATCTAGGAAGAAAAAGTATGTAAAAAGAAAAGTATAAACACACTGTATGAAAGACTTTTACAATAAATTATTTTCAAGCATCTCATCAACATTCATTTTTACATGAACAGTAGAGTGTAATATCAAATGAGTCACTTAAAGTCTATCCATGTGTATTAGATGTTTTGTAGTCAGTTACTTAAAAGTAATCAAATTTCTTTTAAAATAGGCCAGAATTTCTCAATGATCAAACTAGTCAGTTCACCTAATTTACTGATTATTTTAAGTTTAATTCAGCCTCTGAATCTCAGAATCCTCATCTATCAACTGCTCTAAATGGTCTTTTATATTTTCTCCAATTATAAAATTATATATATTACATATTTATATATTATACACAAAATAATATAAAATTATATTTTATACATTATATATTTAAAATTATATATTTTCTCCAGATAGAAAAATCATAAATCTTAAGTAATCCTTTAGAGCGGGGGTCAGAAAACTATGGTTCATGGGGCAAATCTGACCCAACCAGCTGGTCTGTGAATAAAGTCTTATTGAGACACTGGGTCACTTTTATCATTTACATACTGCCTATGGCTGCTTTCATGCTACAAGGGCAGAGACACAGTAGTTACAGATGACATGGCATTTTTACTTGGCCTTTACAGAACAAGTTTGCTGATCCCTGCTTTAGAAAATGAGGTATTTCACTTCAAAGTATGTCCAGATATATAAATTTAAAGTAAACATATTATGCATTTTTCCATACAACTAGTAATACAGTCTCCTAACTCTGTGGTTCTGTCTACCAGCCTTGATGACTAAAGGAGTAGAGTGACGGATCTGATCTGAACCCTGGCTCCAATTCTTGGGCAAATTCAAAATGAGGATGATACTACCTGCCCTGCCAATCTCTCACAATTTTAAAGACCAAGATCAATCACTGTCTTAAAATAAAAATATCCCTATTCAAATATTATGTTTTATAAGACAAGTAAATATCCTCAAACTACTTAATCTAAAGCAGATATTATGGATCCAATACAAACAGAAAACAAGCTGGCATATTGATCCAAACATATTGATCCAAACGTTTAAGTCAAAGGGCTTATTTTCAACACTATCTTGCTTGCCTTTAGTTGGATGGAAACCTATAAAAAGGATTTTTGAAGGATTTAAAGGATGAGGCATAACTAACTGGATGGGACAAGCATGTAAATACAACATACATATGAGGAAAAGTAGGTATGAGATAAAGGATGAGAACAACAAGTATATCGACAGTATAGGAGAAGCTCTTTTTGGAAGAGACAAAAACTCACTGAGAATTTAATTCAGTTTTTAAGACCACAAGTCATTCAGGTAGAAACATCTCAAAGCATACAAACTGCCCATCAGAATACGAATTCTGTTATGGCTCCGCACTAACATCTAAAGACTGATGGCACAGGATCAGATCCATATTAACAATAACTTACCAGAAGAGACATTGAATCGCTTTGGTTCACAGAAAGGGATAAAAATCCATCTATTCCACAGAAGACTTTTGATTTATCTTCCTTTCAAGATGCAGAAATATCCTACTATAAAACAAAAGCAAGATACTTTAGATTTACATAATCCCCCCCCCCCCGGGACTAGGGATGGAACCCAGGGGCATTCTACCTCAGAGCTACACCCCCAGTCCTATTTTTTATTCTTTAATTTGAATTGAAACAAGGTCTTACTATGTTGCACAGGGCCTCACTAAGCAGCTGAGGCTGGCAGCAAACCTGTGATCCTCCTGTCTCAGCCTCCCAAGTACTAGGATTACAAGTGTGTGCCACCACGCCTGGCTACATAAAATTTCTTGAAGAACTAGTTGTCATAAACCCACCCACTATATTCCTTGACATGAGAAAGAGAAACTTTCTAAAAAGTGTCTTTAAAGAGCATTTCCTTTTACTGAACACTACTTAGGATCTGACATCACTACAGAAAGGAAGAGCGATGTTGAAGGGAGGTTCTGAATATTTCCAAAACCTGTATATTTTCATCTCTCCTCTATCTTTTCTGTACAGAATTTTAAGATTCCTTAGCAAATGTGAAAGCAATGGCGAAAGCAATTTTGGACTCACTTTTAATATAAATGGTGCCATTTACCATAAACCCCAAGAGTTTCCAACAGTTCCACTTAACAATAATTCCAAAGCTCTTTGATTGGATTACCTATTAAATTATTTGGGGTCCTTAATTACCAAATGTGAGAAAGAATGAGAAGTAGTAACAAGAGTAGGAATTACTGTTTTCTTGTTGCTGTATTTTTTAGTTTTCATGTGAAAATGACATTTTGTAGATTAAAGTATTTTACCTTATGATTTTTAGTTCTCTATTCTTGAAACTTTTTGATAGAGATCAAAGATATGCAGATTATGTAAAGGATTCCTATCCATTTGCACTAACAAAGTATTAGTTTGTGAAATTCTGCAACAGATCAGAATTTTAACATCTTAACTTCTCCAGATTCAAGGAGATACAAAAGAACCACCAAAGATTTCCAGACCTCCACTAATAGAAAGGGTAGCAATGCTCTAAACTTGCTAGTGCTGGGTGTTCCCTTATTTCTAAACAATATTATCTCTTTCATCTAAATTGTGCTTCGTTATTTCATTTTAATGAAGTCCCCAAATGTGATCAAGACTTCTACAAATATATAAGCAAAATGAGAAAAGGAAGATTTTGCAAACCATAAATATTATAAAGTAGTATCCAATTTTATTGCTAAAGAATGTAATGGATTTACTCAGGATGTTCACTACTAACCAAAGGTAGAGAATGGGAAGAAGAAGAACATGAAAGGTTATGATTATTTCATCACTGGCCAATCATTGCCATCAATTTAAGGCACCAGAATTTACTATGCTACAAGAGGGGGAAAGCAATGCCTGCCCTGCCTACCTTCCAGGGTGACTGAGATCAAATGAGACATTTCATCTCAAAGTGCTCATAACCACCAAATACTGTATATGCAAGATGGAAAGGATGCTCTGAAAGGGGCAGTGGCGGCAGTGTAAAATGGTAAGGCTCATTTGGAAAGCAAGTTGGCAATGTTGTGATAACCATGAAAATATTCATACCTTGTGACCTGGTAAAACTCCCACTTCTCGTAGTCTATTCTAAGGAGACGTCCGAGTAAACAAAATCATACACACATAGAAAATCATTATACCACTCTCTGTAACAGTCAAGTATTCATTCCACATATGTTTAATGAATGGCCACCATGGTTCAGGCACTGTGCTGGACACTGGGGACACCTGCTGGTAATCAAGGCAGACAAGGCCCTGATTTCTTGGAACTGACTTTCCCATAAACAGAAAGGTTAGAGATGTCATGATTAGCTGAATTTTCAGGTTATCACGACTTTGAATCCTGTTCTTTTCCACTTAATATTAGCAAATTGTTATTGATTTTGTTGTCTTAACAACTTGAAAATCCGTTAATTATTTTTCAGAAAAATTCAGAAGGACACAATCTGTGAGAATTTTTAGTACTAAAACCACCCTGTGGGGTGGTTTAATCCTAGCTTTGCCTTAGATACACCAGACTATTAAGAGATAATTTTACAAGACATTTTGAGGTCAAGGCAGCAGCTGCACCAAGCAAAGGAGTGAGGTGGAAGATTTGCTGTCAATTTTATTTTACATGCTGTTTCGCTAGGTATGAATATAAATCCTTTTTTTATAGAAATCATACTTAAAATACATGTTTCAACAGGTATTCACGAGTACCTCAGTGCAGCCCCTTGCACTTGTATCTAAAAAGCTAATTATAATAAAGCTTTGTAAATAATTCATATTTGTTCCATAACAGAGTGGTTGATCTGAAGGCTTTGATCTGAAAGTTTAACACTTTCAGTAAATTTAGGTATCCAACCAAGGCCACTGTAACAGGGAATGCAAAAAGACCTATTTAACTCTTTGTTGAATTTCAAAAGTACTGTAATTATCAGTCATCCTGAGAACCCATAAAATCTTAACAAAGATTATGGAGACGCACAGCTCAGGCAGAAAATTCTCAAACTTAGTGAGTCATGCTTTCAACAAATATTTACTGAGTGCCTACTGTGTGCCAGGCTTTGTGCTAGGTAGGCGCTGACCAAGTTTCGAGGAAAAAGGTACATGACACCACCCCACGAGGGGAAAACAAGGCTGAACTTAAATAGTGAGGACAAAACGACGCGAGAGCATTTAATGTTGTAAAAAGCTTCCTCTCGAGTCCTGCAGGCATATAGAGCCCGGGCCAGAGAGTGTCTTCGGTTTGAAAACCCGCCAGGCCCGCGAGCGAGCGCGGCCAAAGGTGAGAGCTGGGGGCAGGGCACTCGGGGCGCCACCGGCGCGCACCTAGCACCCCGCGCACCTAGCACCCCGCGCACCTAGCGTGGCCACCCCGCGGCGCCGGCGACCCCGCACTCTTGTGCCGCGGCCGGAGATCCGCAGGGCGCCCCCCGCGCCGCGCGGGACTCAGCACTGCTCCGCCGGCCGCGCGGGCTCGGGCTCGGCTCGGGCTCCGGCTCCGGCTCGAGGTGGGGCTGCCAGTCGTGCCCCGGGGTCCCGGTGCGTGCGTGGACCGAGCCGCGCTCCCTCCCGCCCCCCACCGCCCCTAGGTCTTCCCTCCCCGGAGTGCCGCCCCTCTTTACCCTGGCGGCGACCACGGCCAGCGACTCCTCAGGCTGCCCGGTGCGGGGCCGCGAGCCCCCAAGTCCGGGCGCCCGGCTGGCGGAGCGGCGAGGCGAGCGCGCTAGGCCGGCTCTCAGCGCGGGCCGCGGGGCGCAGGAGTGCGGCGGCCGCCACCCGGGCGGAGGGCCTGGAGCTCTGGCCCCGCCGCAGGCAGCCGGCCGGGACGGGCTCCGCCCCACCCCGGCGCGGCCCGGCCCGCCGCCCCGCCTCCCGCCCGCCGCCGGCGCCGAGGGGCGTGGCCTCTGAGCTGAGGGCGGGGAACTACGATTCCCAGCAGCCCGCGCGCTGCTGCCGTGGAGGCT
>PVJS01053409.1:0-13297 GCA_004027185.1 Glis glis | reverse complement strand
AAAGAGAGAGAGAGAGAGAGAGAGAGAGAGAGAGAGAGAGGGAGAGAGAGAGAGAGAGAGAGAGCTGAGGCTGGCCGTGAACCTGGATCCTCCGGTCTCCACCTCCCAAAGTACTGGGATTACAAGCATGCGCCACCACGCCCGGCTGGGAAGAAGGAAATTTTCTGCCCTTTGTTCTAGCATTTCATCCTCTCTGCCTCCCACCAACCTGGTTTTCTCCCGTTACCCAAAATCTTCTTCACTTGGGTAAACTGGCAGGCGGGTTACAAAAGACAGATTCGTTTGAATTGAAAGGCGACCCATTTTAAATGCACACGCTCACATGACACAGGAGGTTGGGGCTGTTATTTATTCCCCTCTCCATGTGAATGGTGTGGATGGATGTTTTTTCTTTACCAACCTCTGACTTGGAGGGCTGGGAAAATGGGGTGTTTAGAGCTATGGCATTTTAGAAACTGGAAACTGGGGTACAAGTCAGGAGTGTGGGTGCGGGGCTGGCATGCCGGGTGGGAGGTGGGCGGTGTGGAGGCCTCAGAGACGATGCAGAGGAGACATTGTGTGGGGGAGGGTGGCAGTGTCGCCTAGAATTGCCATTCCCGTCCGCCAACACTTTCACCAAATGTTTCCTTCTTAGCCTTGCTCTCCGTGATGCTAAAATAGTTCCTTTGCCCGACGCAGCAGCCATGGAGAAATATAAAAGCTAATTAAAATCAAGAGTAATTATTAAACATATAAGCATAAAACAAAGAATAAAATTAAAATGACTTATAAAAGCTTTGCCTTTTTCTACATCTCTTGCCTTTATAGAGTTCAAGGACTGGGTGTGGATAGATTTATGCACATAAAGCAATTAAGAGCACCATAAAACTGTATCATAAATAAAATGCTCAACTGGATACTCAAGCTCCCTAAATAGGAATATCACATTTGTGCAAGTTAACCAAGCTACCTCAGGCTAATGGTGCCATCTGACTGGTTATTATAGACCATGTTCTGCTTCCCATCTCCCTTTGTGTGACCAAACACGGACATATAAGCAAGGATTTATGTAGAGCAGTACAGGGCTCCTCACCAGAAGTTAATTTGTAAATGTGAGAATGTTGAACCAACCTAAATGCTCAGCAGATAAATGGTAAATCTTTGTATGTTGGAATATTACACAGCCATTATTTTTTAAACTAGTGATATAGAAAGATGCTCAAGTGGAAGGAGGCTACAAAAAGATGGTGAAAAGAGGCTACAGAAAGATATTTACGATGTAATTCAAATGCTAACAGAGAATTCATGGGGAAGAATGGAAGGAAATATGCCAAAATGTTTACAGTGGTTTTCTTTAATTGGCTGAATTTTCAGGGGATTTTCATTTTACTCTTTACATATTTTTATATGTTTTTCAAAATTTCTCCAAGTGGACCATATCATTTCTAGAGTGCACATGTGATTGTAGTCAGAAATAATTATAAAAATAAAATTGAGCTGGGGTGGTGCTGCATACCTGTAATCCCAATACATGGGAGGCTGAGTCAGGCAGCCTCAGCAACACAGTGAGACTCTTAAAACCTAGTGAGATCCTGTTTCAAAACAAAACAAAACAAAAAAATAAAAAGGGTTGGGGGTATAGCTTGGAAGTAGAATGCCCTTGGGTTCAATCCTAGTACCACAAAAAAAAAGAACTAAAAATGTTACACCAAGTGATGACTTCATGGCACCACACTTCTCATGGCCCTAGGTAGGACTCTGATTAGCATTACCTAGAAAGAATGCTGCTGGAATCAGACTTTCTGACTCTTACATTCTTTTTTTTTTTTTTTTTTTGCAGTACTGGGGATTGAACCCAGGGGCATTCTACCTCTGAGCTACACCCCCAGCCCTACTTTTTATCCTTTATTTTGAAACAGGGGCTCGCTAAGTTGCAGAGGGACTCACTAAGTAGCTGAGGCTGGCTGCAAACCTGTGATCCTCCTATCTCAGCCTCCCAAGTACTGGGATGACAAGCGTGCGCCACCGCGCCTGGCCTGACTCTTACATTCTGAGTGGACAAACTTGTAAGATTCTTTAATGAAGGTGGCTATCACTGGATATGTAGGATGATGATTTCTTTGGTGTGTGTGTGTGTGTGTTACTAGGGAATGAACTCTGGGGCATTTTACCTCCAAGCTACATCCCCCAAGGACTGGGATTACAGGCATGTACCACCATGCCTGGCTTGTGGTGGTGATTTCTATAAGAAGAAATCATACTTTCTAAATTCATTAGAACTTTTAAATAGAATAAATATGCAGATAGGTAGAGGGACAGGGGGATATAATCTGCTTAGTTTCCAGTAGCCCTTTGATAGTATTCCTTTCTGCAAGCTAGCAAAAAATTGATCCCTGCAGCAGGGGAGTGGGGGAGGGAGTAGGTGGTTGGGGACAGATGTGGTCAGGAAACTGGCCTCAAAACTGCAAGCAAGCCGGGCGTGGTGGCACAAACTTGTAATCGCAGTACTTGGGAGGCTAAGACAGGAGGATTGGAGGTTTGTGGCCAGCCTCAGGTACTTAGTGAGGCCCTCCGCATCTTAGCGAGACCTTGTTTCACAACAAAGAATAAAAAGTAGGGCTGGGGGTGTAGCTCAGAGGTAGAATGCCCCTGGGTTCAATCCCAGTACCGCGAAACAAAACAAAACAAAACAAAACAAAACAAAACAAAACAAAAATAACCTGCAAGCAGATGCAGGACTAATGAGCTTTCCCGGATCAAGTCTGATGAATGTTCTTGAGAGTTTGGATCCACATTGTCAAGGATCTTTGGACATGATCTGGACGAAAGAGTTCCCAAGGATCTTTGGACATGATCTGGACCAAGGAGTTCCCATTGAAATCATGAAACTGTTGTATATCGCAAGTTTCCTGTGGTGACGGAGCCAGCTGCTGTACCCAGGGTGGAGGGCGATGTCGCAGATCCTACCCCTGGGTAGAGAAGTCGCAGCTGTATTTTGCCAGTGGCAAATGTACAGATCCAAGATTCAAATTGCACATGTAAAGTAAACACTGTCGATCCTCTTCTCAGGACATCAGCTCAGTGTTTTGCTGGAGTCTTAAAGGTTCAATCCAATGGTTTTGAAATAGCAACAGAACAAAATGTTATATAACTGTGATTCTTTGATACACCAAGTATACAGGATTCTGAAGTGTATGTGAAAGGACTATCCTTTAACACAGAGAAAGATACATTTAGAGCCAGGTGTGGTGGTGCACGCTTGTAATCCCAGTACTTGGGAGGCTGAGACAGGAGGATCCGGGTTTGCTGCCAGCCTCAGCTACTTAGTGAGGCCCTTTGCAACTTAGCGAGACCCTGGGGACTTGGGGGCTTGGGGTGTAGCTCGGAGGTAGAATGCCCCTGGGTTCAATCCCCAGTACTGCAAAAAAAAAAAAAAAAAAGATATGTTTGGGCTAAACCAAAGTTCTATTTGAAGCCGGGTGTGGTGGCACACACCTGTAATCCAGTACTTGAGAGGCTGTAATCTCAGTACTTAGAAGGCTGAGGATGAAAGGTTTGAGGCCAGCCTCAGTAATTTAGCAAGGCCCTCAGCAACTCAGTGAAACCCTGTTTCAAAATAAAAAATAAAATAGGGCTGGGGGTGTAGATCAGAGGTAGTATGCCCCAAGTTCAATTCCCAGTACCACACACACACAATAAAAGTTCTATTTGGCCTGCAAGATCACACATTTATGAGGGTTTTTATATTCCTAGACTAACGGTTCTCAGTGGGAGTGACACCTGTTCCACCTCTTACCCCCCCCCCCAGCACTTTTGGTGATATCTGGAGACGTTTCTGATTGTCACGTGGGTGGTGCAGGGAGAGGGTAGTTGCCTCTGGTGTCCGGTGGGTGGAGGGCAGGAATATTGCTAACCATCCTACAAAATTCTTCACGTCAACGAATCACCTGGCCCCAAATGTCAACAGCACTGAGGTTGCGAGGAGGAAATGCTAATTGGCTCAAGAAGGGATTAGGTAGAACCATCCTCTGTTAGGGCGTGTCGGAGCTCTAACAGTTCTAGATGGCAGGACTTGCCAACCCTGTGTTCTGTGTATCCCCCTGTCCCCGTCATCTCAGAGAAGATGCCGAGCAGGACAAAGCACAGTGGTTTAACCACCCCTCTTCCCATCGAGAGAGCAGCGTGGCAGTGCTGGGGTCTGGGTGGTATGAGGGGCTCATGATGAGGACTGGAATGAATCCTGAGAAACGGGGGATCAAGCGGCCCGAGAAGGGCACCTGGGATCACGAGCTTCCGCACTGATGGGTCGGGTTCTGCCTCAGGTGGTCAACGTGTCCCGGCTGGAGGGAGAGGACAATCCTGTGCAGCTCATCTACTTCGTAGAGGATCAAGACGGGGAGCGACTCAGTGCAGTCAAGTCTTCAGATCTGATTAACAAGATAGACCTCCAGAGAGCAGCAATTATCTTGGGGTACCGCATCCAAGGCGCCATTGCCCAGCGTAAGTCCGGGGTGGAGGGGGCGTATTGTACTGAATGTGCTGAACCCCAAAGCCAGCCTTAGTCTGATAGTGAGCCCTGAATGCACAGCATCCTGAGGTGCGCGCAGTAGATTTGTGTCTTCAACCCTGGCCATGCATCGGCACTTACATAAGATGCCGGTTGTCAGAGCTCCTTTGCTGAGTCCTCCTTTATCGCAGATTTCAGTTGCTTGTAGCGGTGGCCGTTGCTGTTTTTCCTCCCTTGCATTTTGTATCTGTGGGTGAGTTACAGAACCTTACCTCAACTTTAATATCCTTTCCCCCACTCCTGTGCAATTTCTCTTTTTCAAAATTTTGTCTTAGGCGAAATAATGTGCTTGTTTTGTTTTTATTCCAAAATCTTCTGTGTCATATTCCGAGTGCTGGTGGGGATGGTGAGTCATGCAGGAAGCAGGGCGGTGCACCCTGGATTTATTGGCTTCTTTCAGGCTCTTTTTTTTAACACAAAGAAGTCCTTGATCCCTGCCCTTTCCAGTCCCTTCTCTCCCACCCTGTCCTCACACCACTCCACCATTTAGAAAGAGATGTTTTGGTCTGTCTTTATTATTGTTGGAAGGTGTGTGGCCCTGCTCCCCTGGCCGGGGCTGCCCTCGGTGCCTCTTTTCTAACACCCAGATTTTAGGTGCATATTGAAAATGAAGAAAGGGAGGGACATAGAAGAGCGTATTTGTCTAAATATACCTTTATGGATCAGACTGCTGAAACTTGCTTCCAGCAAGAAGGGGAACAAGTCAATGTTTCAGCTTCAGAGAATACTGGAAGACTCTTTACAGAGCTCATGCGGAAGGCAAAGCGGCGTTAAACACACACACACACACACACACACACACCTTTGAAATGATCCTCGGTAGCGGAAGGTTCTTTGTGACACTAACTAGGGTGAGATGCTGCTGCGGACACGTGTTTGTTCTCCATTTACTGGAAGATGATGGGCAGGTTGAACCGCCGCCATTGGCAGGTCGTGTTGCTGTGTCTGAGATGTGACTGCGGATGTGTGTGTTCTGTTTCAAAGCAGCGAGAGATTCGTTGCACAAGCGCGTCTTGACGTGGCTGCATATGCGGTGTCGGGAGAGACCTCGCTCCGCTTGCCGTGTTGAGCGAGGTGGATTGCGGTAGGATGTGGGCACCTTTCCAACCCGCTCCCGCCCGCTCTTGCACCTCTCCTCCCTCAGTTTCATGCTGAAACCCATGTGGTGAAAACCACTGCAGGCTTGGTAGAAGAAGGAAGCCTCAGCCAGCACCAGTGCCAGCCCAGGTGTCCTTGAGGATGACGCCAGGTGTCGGGCCCGCTGTGGTCAGTCTCTGCCTTCCCAGGGTTTTACCAGGCTAGAACTTAGAACAGCGTCTAGTTCTCTCAGCTCCTGAATCGATGCTGTCACTGCTTCTTGGTCATCAATTTTTTTTATGCAGAGTGAGCTATGTTCAAGCTAATTTTTTTTTGGTACTGGGGATTGAGCCACCGTTCTACACCGCCACCCCTTTGTATTTCATTTTTAAATTTTGAAACAGGGTCTCTCTGGGTTGCTGAGAGTCTCATTAAGTTGCTGAGGCTAGCCTCAAACTTGCAATCCTCCTGTCTCAGCCTCCCAAGTACTGGGATTATAGGCGTGCACCACTGTGCCCACCCCAGGCTAAATTTTCATATATAAATTTTTAATTCGTCATCACTTTTCCCCATGTCTCCCATAGATCTGATTTGTGTCTTTTTCATGGTCTGTCTGATTTAGAACGCTTGCTCCCTCCGTCTCTCTCTCTCTCTCAGGTCGAATGCAAACATACGTACACCAAGAATCTTTTTTTATTATGTCCTCAAGCAGATACTTTTTGCTCCCATAGCAGGTCATAACCGTATAAAACATGCAGGAGCATGAGACTTAGCCCCTGCCCGCAGGACCAAGATGGGAATGAAGACATTCATGAACCTAGCGGTGCAGTGTTTCAAGCTGATACATTTATGTAATAAGAGGCGTATAAAAAGAATAATAAGCTGGCTGGGTGTGGTGGTGCACACCTGTAATCCCAGTACTTGGGAGGCTGAGACAGGAGGGTTGCAGGTTCGTGGCCAGCCTCAGCTACTTAGTGAGGCCCTCCGCAACTTAGCGAGACCCTGTTTCAAAATAAAGAATAAAAAAAGGGCTGGGAGTGTAGCTTAGAGGTAGAATGCCCCTGGGTTCAATCCCCAGTGCCAATAAATAAATGAATAAATAAATAAATAAATAAATAAATAAATAAATAGATAGAATAATAAGGCACCATTTGCAAAACAAAGACAACAAGAACAAAAGACCTAAACAAGGGAGGGACTAGTGTCCTCTGCCAGGTCTTTAAGAGGGGCCTTAAGGGATGAGACCTTGGACAGGGAGGAGGGGCATTTGGGTTTTGGGGACTGGAGCAGAGTGGGAGAAACCAGGAAACAAAGAGGACACAGGGCCTTGACCTGAGAGCAGGGTCCAGCCAGGAGCCAGTGAAGGCCCCTGGGGGGACAGAGGCCTTGAGGGCTGACCGTCCAAGGCCTGGAACATGAGGGGCTCTACTCATGGAGGGTGGGCATGGCAGTGGCAGATTCCAAAGGAGCAAGACTTGCTTTACTGTAGATTCCAAAGGAGCAAGACTTGCTTTACTGTAATTTAAAAACTGACCTGGTACCTTCAATAAAGGAGTTTCGATTAAAATCCACATCTTGAGGGTTCAGGGAGAGTCACAGATGAGAAAATGGAGGCGGTGCCCATAAACCATGTGTTAGGGCTTCGGTCTCCAAACAGTGATCATCATCATTTAAAAAAACTGCGATAAAATATATATATAGCATCAAATTTACCATTTTTTTGAGGTACCGGGGATTGAACCCAGGGCGTTCTACCTCCGCGCTATACCCCTGGCCCTATTTTTTTTTTTATACTTTATTTTGAAACCGGGTCTCATGAAGTTGCGAAGGGCCTAAGTAGAGAGAGAGAGAGAGACAGACAGAGAGAGAGAGAGAGAGAGAGAGAGAGACAGAGACAGAGACAGGAGAGAGAGAGAGAGAGAGAGAGCAAGCGAGCTGAGGCTGGCCGCGAACCTGGATCCTCCGGTCTCCACCTCCCAAAGTACTGGGATTACAAGTGTACACCACCACGCCCGGCCTAAATTTACCATTTTAAGTGTACAATTCAGTGGCATTAACTATATTCACAACATTTGCAACCATCTCCACTATTCATTTTGAGAGCTTTTTCATTATCCCAAACAGAAACTTTACCTGTTAAATAGTACCTCTTCATTTGCTATCCCCCATCCCCGGCAACCACTGTGCTTTCTGTCTCTTTAACTTTGCCTATTCTAGGTTCCTCATGTAAGTGGACTCACGGCAATTATCCTCCTGTATCTGGCTTCTGTCACTTAGGATAATGTTTTCAAGGTTCACCCATGCTGTAGCATAGGTCAGAACTCCATTCCCCCCTTTTTTTTTTTTTGCAGCACTAGGGATTGAACCCAGGGGCATTCTACCTCTGAGCTACACCCCCAGCCCTATTTTTTATTCTTTATTTGGAAACAGTGTCTCGCTAAGTTGCGGAGGGCCTCGCTAAGTAGCTGAGGCTGGCCCCGAACCGGGATCCTCCGGTCTCCGCCTCCCAAGTACTAGGATTACAAGCGTGCGCCACCACTCCCGGCTAGGACTCCATTCCTTTTTAAAGCCGAATGATACTCCACTGTATGACTGTACCCCATTTTATCCATCCCCCTGTTGATGGATCTTTGGGTTGTTTCCTCCTCGGACTGTTGAGACTGATGCACTGTGAGCAGCTCCACTGTTGCCGTGTGCTCACGCTCTGTCTCATTGGTTGTTTCGCTGGGTAGGTAGCACTAGTGGCACAGGACGTTATGTAGTGATTCATGTACTTGGTAGTTTCCCCACCATACCTGTGCTCTTTGAGGGGCTTTGTCTGCTTGTCCATGATCGTGTCTGGCACACTTAATGGATGTTCATTGGTTAGTAGAGAAACTGGGTGGGGCGGGGAAGGGGCTCTCTCCTGCAGACCTCCCTGCAGCTGGAGCTGGCGCTCTCCGGAGGTCTGGGAGGTGTGTTTTCTGCTGCGCTTAGTGCAAGGGTCTTGACTGTTTGGGAGACACAACTCCCTTTCTCATCAAAAGAGAACCACTTTTGAACCAAGTTGCACAGGATCATTTTTGGCTTGGGAATGTCCTGCAGTGAGCAATGAGGGGTCAACTGGTAGAATTAGGGTGAACTGGTAGAATAAACTCAAAGTTGGGAGACCTAGAATCGACCTAGCGTCACCACTGAATTAGCCATGTGCCCTTAGACACGTCAGGCTATCATCATGATCCCTGATGGGTTCCACATGGAACATTCTGTGCTACGGGCATTTGCCTGGTCATGTGTCCCGATATAACCTGTAATCTAAACTCGAGCTGACGTGACGGGGTCTTTCTGAGTTTCTCAGGGAGGAAGACACATGCAGTCCCGTTACGAAGGCATTACTGAGAGACTTTGCTTCCTCGTGTGCAGCTGTGGACAGGGTGCAGAGGCCATCCCCGGAGTCCCAGAGCAGCAACCTGTGGGTCATCGTCGGCGTGGTCATCCCCGTGCTGGTGGTGATGGTGATCGTCGTCATCCTCTACTGGAAACTCTGCCGCACGGACAAGCTGGACTTTCAGCCTGACACCGTGGCCAACATTCAGCAGCGGCAGAAGGTAAGGGCCAGGCCTGCGGCATGGCTCACATAGCAGTCTCGGGGAGCAGACATGAGTAGAGGCTCTTGATACCGCAAGACGGGGAGACACCTCTAACGGTGGTGTCCTTTGCCTTCATGGCGCCTGCAGAAACCCCAGTTCTTCTGTAGTCGCAGATACATTCCAAGAACGTGAAGCTGTAAAGGCTTAGAATGAAATGAGCTGTGGGATCTACTGGGATTTTACTTTGGAGAGGGTCAGATGAAGGTCATACCCATTCTGTGTATGAATTCTGATCTGCGTCACCCTGGATATTCAGAGAAGGGCCAAGGGTATTTTTCTCAGTTCTGTGTATCTGTCTCTTTCACACACAACCCCACTGGGTGGCTCCTTTATTCTCCATCCGCCATGTTGGACGCCCACCTGTCCACTTGATTGAGACCACTTAATCATTCAATATTGGTAATACATGTCTTAAACATTTTAACTTCAAACATTTGCTAATCTTTCAGTGTATCCTAATTCTATTTGTTGTTGATGATGTTTTGTTTTGAGTGTTGGTCTGCTGAGAGGAACTCTGTATGATTTTTCTTGTAATATACAGCACCCATGATATATCAGTTGCTGTTTCCAATTTGGGTTTCTTCAGAAAAGAGCAAGGCAGTCTGAGCACAAAATTCTCTTCAATTTTTTTTCAATGCCTCCCTCCACCCCCACCCCACCCCTCTCTGCAGTTTTTAAAAGTTGATTCGCCTACAACTAATTTGACAGCAATTTTTTTTAGCAGCCCATTTTTCATGTGTCTTTCCATAGCCTTCAACTTAGTTTTTATGAAAATAGCAATCTCTTTTCGCGTGTTTGTTTCTATATGATCTTGACTGTCACATCATGTTTCAGAGCAAAGAAATTGGTGTGGGGTCAGCATCAGGCTCACCTGGTGTGAGCAAACACCAGCTAGAGTTGTAGGGAAGAACTCACTAGCTGCCGACATTTGCCCAGCATGAATATCAGTCAGTGTGTTGACCAAGGGAACAGAAGGAAGTAGTCAGTCTACTGTATTAATTAACATGTACCCTCTATGGATCTTACAAGTTTAGAGGACTCTACCCTGAAAATTTGATAAGAAAAAGCAAGCAAAAGGCAAAAAAGACAAGGAATAAAAGAACCTTTTAATTCTGATTTTCTCAGTCAAATTCTGCATATTACAAACCTCGACCTGCTGAATAAAAAATCTTTTATTTTCAATTAATTTTACATTAGAAAAGGTGGGTGAAGAGTATTTTTTCTCATAAATTAACCCAAAATGCAAAATCATGATTAAACTGAAAGCTTATGTCAACACTAGAGGCATTCATTATATACATTGATATTATATTCCTACCTATCTTCATTTATTATTTACATAGTCCGCGAAGGTTGCTTTGTGGTGGTTGTTGTTGTTATCTTAAGAGTGAGTGGCGTGGAAAAATGTACTCGACATACTGAATGATTCATAGTGTGAACTTCGTTGCAATGAGATCAGCAATAGGTTGGGAGATGTTTTTGTTCCCATGAGAGTATTGTTACGGGGAGATTTAACCAGTGAAGACGGTTCTGTGTTTAGGCCTTTCCGGTCTGTATTTCCTGACACACACACACTCCTCATGGAAGCCCATCCATTATCTGTTACTTCAGTAACCTCTCCGAGGTCAGCAGCCTCTTGGCTTGAGAACAGGATATTCCTCAAGGTTTCTCCTTCTCTCACTTTTACTTCCCAAATATTTCCACATGCCAGATGTTGCTATAAATCACATGGACAGCGTTTCCAGTGGCTCCCCCGGCCTTGGAGTTGCCAGGTGTGCCCGTCCACCTTCACAGCCTGGCTACAGCCGAGGTCTCCTCGTGGAGGAGCCCGAGAGAATCTCGTCTACTCACACCTAGTGTCAGGAGACACGACTCCACCGAGTAGATCTTGTCATGAGTGTGCAATAGGAAAGTCATCTTTGTTTAGTTTAAAAACTAACCTCTCTACTTCCTCGTCACTCTTTCTAAGGCGAGACACAGCAGTGAGGGGCCGTGGCCTGCTCCTCTGGCTAATCTGCAAAGGCCGTCTTTCCTGTGACTTCAGGGGTCCCTTTTCCTGTGGCTTTCTGTTCTCTCTCCATTCTACTCACCTCGCGCCTGCCTTGCCGCAAATCCCAGAGCTGTACACATCTGGAAACAATAAATCTACTGATCTACAATCCACACCCCTTCCCCTTGTAAGGAGAAGGAGACCTCCTCAGATTGCCTGAGAGCAGATTATTTTGAAATATCCTAAGAGGGAGAGGCCATTCTCTCGGGTTGTGCCATCTGATCTCTGCCTTGCGGGGCTTTAGTAATAAGAAGGACCAGTCCTTGGAAAGTTGACACACAGAACATGAGGTGTGTGGGACCCTCCAGGGGCGGGTGCCTGGCCTTCGGAGAGCAGGTGATGCTGGGCTGCCCCTGAGAGGTGGAGACCACGTGGTCCACAGGGGGGATGCACAGAGCTCAGGAAACTGGAGCAAGGTTGTAAGGCCAGGCGCAGCCCAAACCCAGTCTGTGGAGCTCAGGCCAGGAGGTTAAGGACGTGGAAGGGACTGGAAATGGTGTCGCAGGCAGCGGGCAGCCGTCTCTGGGTTTTCAGCAGGGATAGCAGCTCGGTGAGCTTGAATTTGCTACTGTCACTCGGGAAGACAGTGTGGGTGGTGGACTGAAGAGAAGCTGCATGAGCGCTTCCTCCTGCAGCCAGACCTGGCCTGGAGTCTGCGTGAGGATCCCCCGTAACACCTAGCGCCAGGTAGTCCCCGGTCACCCCGTCAGCGTCACCTGCCTCGGCCTTGGGTGGGAGAACTTGGAGTGCCCCCCCAACTCCAAGACCACGGGTTACCCGGGTCCCCGTGCCAACTGCGCTGGAGACAGACAGATGGCGATGACTTCGCCTTCTAAATGGAGACAGTACGGTGACATCAATCAAGTAACCAACACAGGCGAGGGCATGCTCTGCGCCATTGTGAAGTGTAATGCAGACACTGGTGGGATTTGCGCCTTGGCTTCTATTGACATCTTAACTGCCCCTTTGGGAGTCAGGCCAACCCCGAGCACTGGGGACATTACTGCGTCTTCTTCCATCTGGGTCTTATTATATTTATGGCCCACGTGTTCTAAAATTCATTGGGTGTCTCTCTTGTTACTTGGCTGACCTTCTCTGCCACACCTCCCCGACTCCTCAGACGCGTTCCGGTGGGCACAGACGGTGCAGCCTGTCCCCTCATGACAGAGTAAGGAAAGGAGGGACAAAGGAAGCGACAGAGGCTCAATGTGACTATTGAAGACTAATCTTGACTCCTCTTTTATAAAATACTGATTCTGCCTGTGGAAGATGGGGAGTTGAGGCCAGCCAGACTGAACTCAAGATCTTTTTTTTTAAGAAATGGAAAAACTAGTTGTAGTGGTCCTGAAAGTAGGGTTGAAACAAAAGGAGCAAATTCTATAAGCAGGGTGGGGGGGTTCCCCTTAATTTTTTCCTTCTGTGTGTAGACAGCTTTTGTTTTGTGTATAAACATGGATTCATTGTCCAGTTTCTATTGTTATAGAAGGTGGCGACTTGCCCAGCCTGTGAGAAGTACAGGGATTCTAAAAGATATATTGAAAGAGGTTAGCTGGAGTCAGCAACGAGCCAACAGGACTCGTGTATTTCATTTATGACATATAACCTTTTCTTGGTTCCTCATAGGATCCAGTAGGTTCTGTGCTTTGGCTGGCCTTTCTGAAGTTCATTTAGTCACCAAATGTTTATTGAGGGTCCACCATGTGTCATGTCCTGTTGCTATCTTAGAAATTATTGTGTCTAAGTCGGGCGTGGTGGCGCACGTTTGTAATCCCAGTACTTTGGGAGGCGGAGACCAGAGGATCTGGGTTCGCGGCCAGCCTCAGCTCTCTCGCTGTCTCTCTCCCTGTCTCTCTCTCTCTTTCTCTCTCTCTCCTTAGTGAGGCCCTCCGCAACTTCGTGAGACCCGGTTTCAAAATAAAGTATAAAAAATAGGGCCGGGGGTGTAGCGCGGAGGTAGAACGCCCCTGCGTTCAATCCCAGGTACTGCAAAAAAAA
>PVJS01053408.1:0-13297 GCA_004027185.1 Glis glis | reverse complement strand
AGGTAGAATGCCCCTGGGTTCAATCCCCAGTACCGCAAAAAAAAAAAAAAAAGAAAAGAAGAAATTAGAAAGCTGGGTGTGGTGGCTCACGCTTGTAATCTCAGTACTTGGGAGGCTGAGACAGGAGGATTGCAGGTTCACAGCCAGCCTCAGCAACTTAGTGAGACTCTGTTTCAAAATAAAGAATAAAAAATGGACTGGGGTGTAGATCAGAGATAGAATGCCCCTGGGTTCAATCCCCAGTACCACACACACACACAAAAAGAAGTTACCTGGGCATGGTGGAGCACACTTGTAATCCCAGTACTTGGGAGGCTGAGACTGGAGAATCCGGGTTCGCCGCCAGCCTCAGTTACTTAGTGAGGCCCTCTACAACTTAGTGAGACCTGGTTTCAAAATAAAGATTAAAAAATAGGGCTGGGGGTGTAGCCCGGAGGTAGAATGCCCCTGAGTTCACTCCTTGGTACTACAAAAAAAAAGAAGTTAGGCCAGGCGTGGTGGCACACGCTTGTAATCCCAGTACTTTGGGAGGCGGAGACCGGAGGATCCGGGTTCGCGGCCAGCCTCAGCTCTCTCACGTTCTCTCTCTCCCTGTCTCTCTCTCTCTCTCTCTCTCCTTAGTGAGGCCCTCCGCAACTTCGTGAGACCCGGTTTCAAAATAAAGTATAAAAAATAGGGCTGGGGGCGTAGCGTGGAGGTAGAACGCCCCTGCGTTCAACCCCCGGCACCGCAAAAAAAAAAAAAGAAGTTAGAAATCTATCAATATCTAATATATTTGCTATATTGATTCATTTGTGGTCAAATAAGGCAGCAATTCAGTGTCCCAGATTTCAAATTAGATTTATAATCAAAAGGTAAAGAAGATGGGCTAGGGCATAGTTCAGCATGGGGAGAGGGGGCAGTTAAAGAAATGAACCCAAGTCCCAGGTCTTCTAAGGGTGTCCATGGGTGTTTATGTCACTTATCACCCAGCATACATGACTCAAAGTATAGAAACAGAGAATGAGTCAAGTGGTCTAATGACAGAGCTAAGTGGCAAAGAATTATCCTGTACTTGGATATAAATAAACTTAAACTTCCAAGTCATTTTGGGAGAAACTCCTTTTAACTTTTCAAGTAGAAAGTTTATCTTTGGCTTCCTAATGAAATACATTAAAACTCTTTATTTTGGGTGCTGAGGATTGTACCTATACACTAAAACTTTTAAGTCACTCAATGTGTGAAGAGCCTCCCTCATACAGACTAACACGAACATCCACATACTCGGAGGTACTTGCAAGTTTGACAGAGCTGGTTACAACTTCTAGACTTTTGGAGTTGTTTCCCTTCACTTACAAAGTAACTGTGTATTTATTAAAGCTACTGTCATTACTAAGAAGACAACAGTCATTACAACTATCACTGCCACTATCACTCCTGCTACTAACCACCACCTTTCCTCTACTGAAAGGAAACAGACCCCGAGCTGGTGCTTTTCACATACAATGCCCAACCCTCACAGCCTGTAAGGGAAGTGCGATTGATTCCATTTTACAGGCAAGGAAACCAAGGCTTACAGAGGTTAAAGTTTTATTCAAATGGCAGAAGCTGGGGCTAGGGGTTAGCTCCATGGTAGAATGCTTGCCTAGCATGTCTGAGACTCTGAGTTCAAACCCTGCAATGCACAGACACCAAACAAATAGATAAAATAAATATAAACAAACAAACAAATAAATAAGAAAGAGACAGATCACAAAGCATCAAACCAAAACAGGGGCAATAAAGCAACTTCTCAAGGGGCTCATGGCTAGTGAGAGAACTAAATCAAAATTCCTGGTTTTATCAGTAGTGAAATAAAATAAACCTAAAATTATAACTGTTACCTTTGACATAAGGGAAACAGCCCAGTATTAATCAGTTAACATTAGATAAAACATACACAGACTTATCTAGCTAGGTGCAGTGGCCCACGCCTGTAATCCCAGCTATGCTGGAGGATCACAAGTTCAAGAGCAGCCTGGGCAACTTAGGGAGACCCTATCTCAAAATAAAAAATTTTATCTGAGAGTGCTGGCACATGCCTGTAATCCCAGTACCTGGGAGTCTGAGACAGGAAGATCGAGACCAGCCTCAGCTACCTAGTGAGACCTTGTTTCAAAAACAAAAGATAAAAAGGGCTGGGGGTGTAGCTCAGAGGTAGAATGCCCCTGGGTTTAATCCCCAATACCAAAAAAAAAAAAAAGAGACAGATTTTTAGCTTGGCATGGTGGTGTATGCCTGTAATCCCAGTATTTGGGAGGCTGAGACAGGAGAATCACAGGTTCAGGTTGGAGGCCAGCCTCAGCAACTTAGCAAGACTCTCAGCAACCCAGGGAGACCTGTTTCAAAATAAAAAATAGAAAGGACTGGGAGTATAGCTTGGAGACAGAACACCCTTAGGTTCAATTCCTTGTACCACAAAGAAAATAAATAATAATAATTAATTAATTAATTAAATCAAAAATTTAAAAAGGTCTGAGACTATTGCCGAAGGCAGAACACACCTAAGTTCAATCCCCAGTACCATGCAAAGCCAGACTTATGTATTTTGGGGGCGGGGAGTTGGTGCTGGGTATTGAACCCAGGGGCCAACACATACTAGGCAAGCCTTCCACCACTGAGCTGTACCCTTATCCCTAAGAACCTATTTACTTATTTATTTTGCGGTATTGGGGATGGAACCCAGGGGCATTCTACCTCCAAGCTACACCCCAGCCCTATTTTTTGTTCTTTATTTTGAAACAGGGTCTCACTAAGTTGCGGAAGGCCTCACTAAGTAGCTGAGGCTGGCCGCGAACCCAGATCCTCTGGTCTCAGGCCCCCGCCCCCGCACTGGGATTACAAGCATGCGCCACCATACCCAGATCCTAAGAACCTATTTCTAATCAGAACAACACGGGATGCCTTAAATAGGGAAAATAAAAGGAACTAACATTTCCATCATATAGCAGAAAAGAAACACATAAAATGACTACCCAAAAGGAGGTACAAGCAAGATAGTAAGAAAAAGTGAAAGAACGCCCATTTATTGAGCACTTACCACGGGCCAGTCCCTGTTCTGAGTGCTTGACATACATCGACTTGTTTATTTATATAACAGCTCTTATTATTCCCATTTTGTGGATGAGGAAATTACAGCGTGAAAAGGTTAATAACTTGGCCAGGATGACAGAGCTAAGTGTTACACTAAGTAGAAGAACAGGGATTCAACCCTGAGTCCATGCTCTGAATAAATTGTTTACAAAGTGGAGTATAATTTAACACCTGAAAGATGACGGTGGCACTAATGTCTGCTGGGGAGTCTGGTGCCGTGCCCTCTGCACACATACTGCCCAGCCCTCTGATGGCAAGAGAATAATGGATGAGACTGGAGATGGGCTCTTGCAGCAGGGCAGTGACTCTTTCTGTAAAAAAATACCTTCATATTAACATGTTCACCAAAGTCGAGCTGAAAAAACAATCTTTTAGGGAAGACAAGTGACCATGTTCACCTTATTTTATGTAAAGAAATATTTGATTTTTAGAATGTCTACACTAAAAACTGCAAATATTGGCCAAATGCAACAAAATCCAATGTAATAAGTTTCTTAAACATCTTTGGGATGGTCAGCTTTCCTAGGAAGAGAAGCATTTTTTTTTTTCCTATTCAACCTTATTATTTTTCCATTTCTTCCTAGACCTTTTCTTTTATAAAAGATGATGATGATGGTTTTACATTTATATTTGAAACAAATAGTATGGGGTGGAGAGAAGATAAGTTTCAAGACCCCCAGTGGATGTTTGTAACTCTGGATAGTACTGAATTCTATATATACTTGGTTTTGTTACTATACACACATCTGTGGATTCAACCAATCATGTACTGAAAACATTCGGGGGAAAAATCATGATCTAAATAAATCTCTTGTTCTTCATTAAAAATATGTATTTGTACTGAACAGACTTTTTTCCTTTTTTCCCTAAACAATAGAGTATAACAGCAACTTACACAGCATTTACATCATATTAGGGATTAAAAATAATCTGGAGATGACTTAAAGTATACAGGAGAATGTGTGCAGGTTATATGCAATCACTGTGACATTTTATAAAAGGGATTCAAACATCCTTAAATTCTGGTATCCACTGAAGTCCTAGAACATATCCCCCACAGATACCAAAAGACAACTGTCCTGAGTTTTACACTGTACCTGGACATGTGATAAGGCCTTCACAATTAATAACAAAATATCCACTTAATATTCACAAGATCCCCAGAGTCAGTAATTACCTATTTTCTCCATCTCACAAATAAAGAAACTGAGATTCAGAAAGGCAAAGTAACTTGCCTAAAGTCACACACCCATGACATATATTCATTTTTGTCTGATCTAAAAATCTAAAATAGAAACCATATATGCCCAGCAAATAAATGTGACCACCTGACTGTTCCCTCCTTAAATAGAGACAAAGGCCACACAGTGAGTGCTGCACATTCCAGTTGGATCTCCAAGTCCTGGACAGGTGTATGGACACGATTAGATGGCTCAAGGACACACTGGCTGAAGACTGACCAGAAATCAAAGTGAGCTCTGGCCACTCTCTTTAGACTACAGACAGGTACACTTGCTCAGAAGTAAATGAGATATTTGTAAAGATGATGTAACTAGAAAAACATCCCAAAGACAGACTAGTACGTTTAGTTTTCAGATCATTTATTAGCCTAGTTCTGAAGGAAAGAATGAAGTACTTCAAGACTGAACCAAAATACAAGAAGCTCAAGAAGAGAAGTAAAAGCTCTTATTTTCAGTTTTACTCTAAAATGTCTTTGAATTTTAATAAATAATCTAGAGTTGTGCATTGTTACATTCTGAGAGACAGGAAATCATGAGACTAGGCCAGGTAAGAAAATCCCTATGAAAGTGTTTAAAATACTTACTGAGGTAATAGGAAAAGTACTTCATTGTTAGGTACCTCATTATTTGTGTGTGTGTGTGTGTGGTACTGGGGATTCAACCCAGGGGCATTCTACCTCTGAGCTACACCCCTAGCCCTATTTTTATTTTCGAAAAAGGGTCTCGCTGGGTTGATGAGAGTCTCATTACTTAGCTGAGGCTGTCCTCAAACCTGCAATCCTCCTGTCTCAGCCTCCCAAGTATTGGGATTACAGGCAAGTGCCACCACGCCCAGCTTGAGTACCCCATTATTAAGTAGCATATTTTGTTAGAAATTTCAATCCATAACTAGACACCATATATGCTTGAACAGATAAAAGTATGTTTAGTACAAGAGATTACCACTGTGGATGATACAACATGAGAAGATATTAAGTGTCTTCTCTCGGAGCCCTCCTTCCCTTCTCCCTCACACATACCCAGAACACCCCGAGCCTGGTGCTCCTCCAAAAGTCCCGAGCCCTCTTGAGTTGTGGTGATGTGCATGCACCCTTTGCCAGGAACTCCTTGCTCCTCCCCTTTCTAATTAAGCCACTTTACCTAATCTCCAGGAAACCTCCCTGGATCCCCTCCTGTACCCTGGCATCCATCACAGCCTCCATCCCACTGTTTACTTTCTGGTCTCCAACAAAGACTAAGAATTCTTTGATAACTGGGAATCTTATTGTCTTCCACTGTTTTCTTAAAAGAAGGGTGGGGGCAGGAGTGTCTCTCACTATGTTGCCCAGGCTGACCTCTAATTCCAGGGCTCCTGTGATCTTCCTGCCTCATCCTCCCAAGAAGCTGGGACTACAGGGCCATGCCACTGTGCCCAGCTTTGTTGTTTTTATGTTATATATATACACATTTTTATATCCCAGAACTGAGCACTTAGCCAAGGTTCTCAACAACAACAAAAATTTATTAGATGAATGAAAACAGATTGTAAAATTAAGACTTTTAGGGATTAAAATATGTTTGAAATGCACATCTTGTGCAAACATTTTTTTTTCGGTACTGGGGATTGAACCCAGGGGCATTCTATCTCCAAGCTACACCCCCAGCCCTATTTTTTATTCTTTATTTTTGAAACAGGGTCTCACTAAGTTGCGGAAGGCCTCACTAAGTAGCTGAGGCTGGCCGCGAACTTGCAATCCTCCTGTCTCAGCCTCCCAAGATCTGGGATTATAAGCGTGTGCCACCATACCTGGTGTTTGTACAAACAATTTTATTCTGGTCCTCTGTTGTTCCTGTGGGTATATTTTAAAAACACCTACAGAAGAGGTCACTGGACATTGCCAAATGTCCATCACTAAAAATACTTTACACCTCCGGGGCTGGAGATGTAGCTCAGTGGTAGAGCACTTGCCTAACATGCTTAAGGCCCTAGGTTTGATTTTCAGCATTCCAACAACAATGAAAAAGAAATCTACACTTCCAAACCACGTATATAATTATCATTCAACCAATGCATCAATTCTGAGACTGTTACTGAATAATTATACATATAGAATAAAAGCACTACAAAACCAATGTAAAAATTAAAGAGCACAATAGCAATGATACTTTGAATAACGAGGTGTCCCTAGTTTTGTCACTGACCCCAATAGGATCCAGACATTTACCTGTCAGCCTCCATTTCTCCACCTGTAATATGGGGGTGATTATCCCTGTCACTTCCTCTTCCCTTCGGGTCTTGTGAGGATACTGGAGGTACAATACCTCTAAAAGTGGGAATCTTTACAATAAAGGCACTACTTTTTACAAGTGTTACATAATAACAAGGTGGGTTCCTAGCATCATTTATTTTGGTCATAAACCTTCACTACCCCTTGTTCTCCTTAGCCGGTTAATAGTGTACACTTTTGCATAAAGTCTTTGCCAGCAAAATAAAGACCACATGGGTGGACTGCAGTTCCTCTCGCTGGTGCTTGGTCTGAGCTAGAAGCTGCAAGGAACGAGGAACGTGCTCACCACAGCGGCCAGGTCTGCACAGCAGGGACCTGGTTACACCTCTGGAGGGTGAAACAGACCCCGGGGCTTTCCCCTGCGCAGAGTGTGGTGGGTAGAAGCTGGCGGTGGAGAGAACCCAACAGAAGACGACGAGGGGCGGGGAGGTGAGGCCGGAGGTTCTGCGAGTCGCTTACCTGGCCTCTTCAGCCGGGGGCGGGTGCGGGATGAACACTCCGCAGTTAGCCTGCTGCTTCTTTTTGGAGCGCCAGATGTGGAAGGTGGTGTGCTTCTTGGGCGCCTTGGACGGGCTGGACTCCCTGGGGTCGCCTTGAGGTGGCGGCGACAGTGGCATCTTCTCGTCCGCCTGTTCTCCCGACTGCTCCGACGCTGTCCTCTCTCCTGCCCAGCCCTTGTGGAAGAACATACCTGGGCGCCAGCTCGCCCGCCTTTCCCAGCGGACCACGCCCCCTCGCCGCCGGTGCGGGGGACGGCCGAGGACTGAAGAGGACCGCGAGGACCGCGAGCAGCTCCTCGGGCGGAGGCGACAGCCTGGAGGCGACACGACGTCCCCTCGCGACACGACGTCCCGCGTCCTGGGCGGCGCGGGGCGCGAGCCCAGGTGAGGCGCGGGCCAGGTGCCCCAGGTAGGGCCGACACGCCCCCGCCGCAGCCGCGGGCAGCGACACCTGCCGGCCGCCCTGGGAACCGCGTCTCCTGTGACCGCCCTGGCTGGGAGCCGCAGCCAGGCCAGGCCGGGGGAGTGGCTGCTTAGCCATGAACCCCACCTGGAGAAGGATGGGAGAGGCACATCCCTGGCCCGGCCGCCCGGCAATTAGGACTCTTCCACTCTGGCCTTTGGGTGGCGTGGGCAACATCATGTGCTGGGTGGCTTCTGTTCCCGTTTGTAAACGCGAGTACCAACTCCTTTCCTCTCTCCTCCAGT
This sequence comes from Glis glis, assembly GCA_004027185.1. Classification (NCBI taxonomy): domain Eukaryota; kingdom Metazoa; phylum Chordata; class Mammalia; order Rodentia; family Gliridae; genus Glis; species Glis glis. The sequence goes on along the minus strand of PVJS01053408.1, from coordinate 5,470 downwards.
GTCTGAATAATCAACTTGTTCTGGTATCTCATAAAGCACAAAGGCATAAAGAGCAGAAGGGTTTTAACGCTGTCCCCCAGTTCCCAAAGGGATCAATAGTCCCACGGTGAATTACATGTCAGCCCCACAAGGTATTTATCACCTGCTTTACTGTTATGATTTTCTTTTCTTAACCTTACAATTTTGATTTAATAGCAAAGGCAACTAATACTTAATCAAAGGAAGAACATGAACAATTATTTTGGGTGTCATGACAGTATGAAGAGCTCAAGAACCACTGCTTAAAAATTCAATGCAGTATGAATCCCTCTACATTGTAATACCTTCCTCTTTCTTTTCCTCTTTGAAGATCCAGCTCATTCATTCTTTCCCTCACTTATTCAAAGAACATTCATTTAAAAAATATTTAAATAATTTTTATTTATATTTTACCAAGGTATAACCTGCCTACAGTAAAAATTCACAAATCATAAATATATAACTCAAATTTTTACATATTTATTTGGTTAAGGGTGTAAAATGTCTTACATGAAGGACAGTTGGCATTGTCCTACAAAATCCTTCTGTATGTGGCTTTTAAATATACGATGATAAAGGACTGGGGATGTAGTTCAGTGGTAGAGTGCTTGCCTAAATATACCATTATAAAAATATAGAGTATCTTCAAAACTTCAGAAATCTCTCTCCTGTCTCCTTCCAGGGAATTACCCTTCTCTCCTGTAAAAGTGAATCATTACTCCAACTTCTTACACCAGAAACTAATTTGCATCTCCTGGAACTTCATTTCAGTGGAATCACAATATGTACTCTTCTGTGTCTGATTTCTTCTGCTCAGTCTTAGTCTGTGAAAGTCACCCATATTGTTGCATATAGCAGCAATTCTTCATTAAAAAATTATTATATACTAGCTGGGCATGGTGGTACATGTTTGTAATCCCACTACTGGGGAAGCTGAGATAGGAGTATTGCAGGTTCATGGCCAGTCATAGCAACTTAGTGAGGCCCTCCACAACTTGGTGAGACCCTGTTTCAAAATTAAAAATAAAATAGGGCTGGGGGTATTGCTGAGGTAGAATGCCCCTGGGTTCAATACCCAGCACCACATACACACACACACACAAAATTATGATATACTATTCCATGACATAAATATGCTACAATTTATTTATCTATTCTACTGTGGAGGGACATTCAGAGGAGGCTAGGTTGCCTGAAGTGTAAACAATGGGCCCTGGTGAAGGAAAGGGCAAATGGGTACAGGAACACAGAAGTGACTAACTACCTCAATGGCTCAGGGAAGTAATCGGCAGGGAGATGACAGGCTTGTGAGCTGTAGCTGATGAATAAGGGTTTACCAGATGGAGAAGAGAGGGCGGATAGTCTAGGAAGAGTAAACAACATGGGTCAAAGCCCAGGATTGTGAAAGGACATGAGTTGCTGGTAGGGAATACTCAGAAGCTAAGTGAAGTTGGAACAAAGGCAGAGTGGCAGGGGATGAGATTGGTAAAATCAGGCAGGGCCAGGTTGCTAAGCACTTGGTAAATCATGCTTTTAAGGAGTATGGGCTTAGCTTCGTAGGCAATACGGACTGCTATAGTTAGGATCTCAAGTGTTCCCCAAAGTTCCATGTAGCCAAGGCTTGGTCCCCAGTGTGGTGCTGTTGGGAGGTGGTGAAACCCTTAAAAGGTGGTGCCTAGTTGAACGTCTTCAGTCATTGGGGGTGTGCCCTTGGAAGTCATAGTGGGACCCCAGCCTCTTCTCCTCTCTCTTTTTTGTTTCCTGGCCACGAGGTGAGCACCCCTACTATCAGGTGATGGCTTGCCACAGGACCAAAAGCAATGGGGCCAACTGATCATGAACTAGAACCTTCAAAACAGGGAGCTAAAACAAACCTTTTCTCTTTATATGTTTATTATCTTAGGTATGTGTTACACTGATGGAAAGCTAACCAATGCAGGAACCAGCTTACATTTTTAAGTAGAAAAGTGACATGAAAAAACTTGAGTATTATAAACAGTACCCTCAATGGAGTGAAGTTGGGAGAAACTAAAAAGATGAAACTATTTGAGGACAGCCAGTTAAGAGGTTGCTGCAAGAGGTCAGATGAGCTGGGCGTGGTGGCGCACGCTTGTAATCCCAGTACTTTGGGAGGCAGAGACCGGAGGATCCGGGTTCGCGGCCAGCCTCAGCGCTGTCTCTCTCTCTCTCTCTCTCTCTCTCTCTCTCTCTCTCTACCTAGTGAGGCCCTCTGCAACTTCGTGAGACCCGGTTTCAAAATAAAGTCTAAAAAAATAGGGCCGGGGGTGTAGCGCGGAGGTAGAACACCCCTGGGTTCAATCCCCGGTACCGAAAAAAAAAAAAAGAGGTCAGACGACAGGTGGTAGGAGCCCATACCATGGCAGCGGGGTGAGAATGGAAGAAGGACATGGATACAAAACATGTAGGAGGCCGGGCATGGTGGTGCATGCTTGTAATCCCAGTACTTGGGAGGCTGAGACAGAAGGATCGCAGGTAAGTTTAACATTGATCTAGGCACAGTGGTATGCACCTGTAGCCCCAGCTACTTAAGAGCCTGAGGCAAGAAGATCATTTGAGGTCACAAATTCGAGACCAGCCTGGGAAATATAGCAAGAACCCATTTCAAAAAAAATTATATTGATATAAATCATCACCTAATAGAATGTCTGTATTCAAATATCCCCAGTAATTCATGGACCACATGCTTTGATTCTCAAAATTGAGAATCTCTTCCAGAAAGAAGTTCTCTATCATTTGGATTATTCCATCTTCTTATCTGCACAACAAAATAAAAATCTTTGCTTATTCTCATCTCTGTGAAATTTCAGGTTGGCCATTCTTTTGTATGAATGTTTCCAAGTCAGGTGTCTATCTGTATTTATTTTTGTTACTTTTAAAATATATTTGTGTAATTCTCGGATTAAAGTCCACTTTGCCCACAAAACTGTTTGATAAGGGTAGAAATTGTTTTTCCCTAGCCCCAAATGTACTTCCAGAATGTAGCAAGTGCTTGGCACTTATGGGATGAATGAATAAAGTGTTTCAGTTGGGGAAATTCCTCTATCTCCTCCCTGCATCTCATAGAATTAGACCTTGAATGGAAACACAATGGACCCTTGTTGAGTAAAGGAATGTTCAGCACTGGAGCTGGAAGTACATTTTCATTGATCCTTTTGCACTTTCGTTGGACATTTAAAGAGCAGAAGAGGAATATAGGAAATATTGAAGGGGGAAGAGTGAGGATCATTGAAGGAATCACTACCATCGACTCTGTGTACATATGTGAAAATACCAATGTCAATCTCAGTAGTCTGTATGGGGAAGGAGGAGATAGGGAGGGAGCGGGGGGGGCACCAAGTACTTTGTGCATGTATGTCACTGTCAACACGATTTATATTATGATGTGAGATTATAATGCACCAATAAAAGCAAAAAAACTGAATTATATGATGTAATTAAATAAGTTATTTTTAAAAAAGGAAACTCAAAACTCATCATTGCCTAGTTATTTCACTAGATTTTTCATGCTTTTGAGCACTTGCTTTTGAGATTTTCATCTTCATGGCAGATGGAGATACTATAGAATGGTGCCCATCTCTTCCCAACCCTGAATCCCAAGATGTAATGTTGGTAGCACAGAATCAGTCATGGTATTTACACCATGGAAATGGGCAAGTGCTACAAATCAGAGAGTGATTGTTTTGCTGGTATCTAGACTTAAGAAAGCAATGGAGAAGTCGGGCATGGCAGTGCATGCCTATAATCCAGGAACTTGGCAGACTAAAGCAGGAGGATGGCAAGTTCAAGGCCAGCCTGGGCAACCAACTTAGCAGACCCTGTCTCAAAGTAAAAAATAAAAAGGGCTGGGGATACAGCTCAGTGGCAGAGCGCCCTAGGTTCAATCCCCAGTACTTGTGGAAAAAAAGTGATAATGAAATAGTAATAACACAGATTAATCTTGAAAGTGTGTAGTATCTACAGTCATCACATTGTGCATAGCACAAAATGTTGAGGAAATATTCTAGTAGTGCACAAAAACAATTCAGCAAAGAAGTCTCTCATGCCGTTGGCAAGAGAGTAAAAATCGTACATGATCATTGTTTTGTCTTTGCCTTATTCATTTAAATGAAAATATCAACATTCATATAACTACATCCATTTGTCAACTGCTACTGTAGATTGGCTACATATTTAAGATTTCAGCAGTGATCAATGAGCATTCTTTGAGACTTATTTAGCTGTATGATATTTACAATAAATTATATTGTGATGGTTAAAATAAATAAATAAAAGAAATATTGAATTTGATCCTCACTCACCAGAATGTTGGAATTTAGTAACTGTGGAGAGAACTCTTACTGTGGTAATAGAAGAATTCATTTTTCTTGCTGGGCATGGTGGTGCATGCCTGTAATTCCCAATACTTAGGAGGCTGAGAGACAGGAGGATAGGATCGCAGGTTGGAGACCAGTCTCAGCAACTTAGTGAGGTCCTCAGCAACCTAGTAAGACCCTGTTTCAAAATAAAAATAAGCTGGGTACTTATTAGTCCCAGTACTTGGAAGGCTGAGAGAGGAGGATCGCAGGTCGAAAACAGCCTTAGCAGTGTAGCGAAGCTGTCAGCAACTTAGTGAGCCCCTGTTTCAAGATAAAAAATAAAAATAGAGCTGGGGGATGTAGCCTGGAGGTAGAATGCCCCTGGGTCCAATCACCAGCACCACAAAACAAACAAACAAACAAACAAACAAACAAACAATAAATAAATAAATAAATAAATAAATAAATAAATAAATTAGACTGGGGGTATAGCTTGGAAGGTAGAATGCCACTGAATTAAATTCCTAGTACCAAAAACTTTTTTTCTTAATTTTGATAGAGCCATATAGAACTATCATTTATTGGGCATTCACTAAGTATCAAGCCTTTGCTAAATACTTCACATGCATTTTAAATTTCATAATTTTATTTTAATTTTATTATTTTTATGTATGTATATGTGTGGTGCTAGGGATTGAACACAGGGCCTCACATGCTAAGCAAGCATTCTACCACTGAGCTACACCCCAGCCCTATTTTATTTATTATTTTTTATTCTGATACTAGAGATTGAACCTAGGGGCATTCTACCTCTGAGCCATACCCCTAAGCCCTAGTGTGTGTCTGTGTGTGTTATTGGGGACTGAACCCAGGGACATTTTACTGCTACATCACTAGTCCTGTTTTATTTTTTTGAAACAGGGTCTCACTAAGTTGTTGAGGGACTCAATAAGTTGCTGAGGCTGAGGTTGGCTTTGAACCTGCAACCCTCCTGTCTCAGCCTCCCAAGTACTGGGATTACAGGCATGCACTACCATGCCAAGCCTTCTTTTCTTTTTTTTTTTTTTTTTGCGGTACCGGGGATTGAACGCAGGGGCATTCTACCTCCGCGCTACGCCCCCAGCCCTATTTTTTAT
>PVJS01053407.1:0-13301 GCA_004027185.1 Glis glis | reverse complement strand
GTGGGTGGGTGGGTAGGTGGGTGGATCGATGGATGGATGGATGGATGGATGGATGGATGGATGGATAGGTGGATGGATGGATGGATAGGTGGATGGATAGGTGGATGGATGGATGGATGGATGGATGGATGGATGGAGGGAGGGAGAGAGAGAAGTTGTTGAATGGTTAGATGGGTGGGTGGGTAGAATTGAGTAGTCAATGAACTGGGAGGTAAATGGGTGCATAGATGTGTCATTGGGTGCATGGATACATCAAAGGGCATATGAGTGGGTAAAGGACTGGCTAGATGGGTGGGTGGGAGATTAACAGATGGGCAGGTGGATTAATGCTTTTATGACTAGAACTGGAAGGATGGAAAGGGGCCTTTAAACCAGAAGTCAGCAAATTTTTCTGAAAAGGGCCAGCTGATATTTTAGGTTTTGCAGGCCACACATGGTCTTAAATACATGTCCTTTTCTGCCATGTTTCACAAATGTTTAAGAAGATAAAGCCCATAGTTAGCATCCTATTAATAAGTCTATTAACCCTAGTTAATAGCCTAATAGTTAGCCTCTTGTTAAAATGAGCCTATTAACCCTAGTCAATAGACTACACAAAAAAAGAATCTTGGTCATTAAAACGCAATTTGAAGCCAGGCGTGGTGGCGCACGCTTGTAATCCCAGTACTTTGGGAGGCGGAGACCGGAGGATCCGGGTTCGCGGCCAGCCTCAGCTCTCTCTCTCTCTCTCTCTCTCTCTCTCTCTCTCTCTACCTAGTGAGGCCCTCTGCAACTTCATGAGACCTGGTTTCAAAATAAAGTATACAAAAAAATAGGGCCGGGGGTGTGGTGCGGAGGTAGAATGCCCCTGCGTTCAATCCCCGGTACCGCAAAACAAAACAAAACAAAACAAAACAAAACAAAAAAAAACGCAATTTGAGGGCCAGGTGCAGTGGTGCAAACCTGTAATCGCAGTATTTGGGAGGCTGAGACATGAGGATCGCAGGTTCAAGACCAGCCTCAGCAACTTAGCAAGACTCTCAGCAACCTGAGTAAGACCCCGTTTCAAAACAAAAAATAAAAAAGGAGTGGGGGGGGGCGTAGGTCAGAGGTACAACACCCCTGGGTTCAATCCCCAGTACCACAAAAAAAATCAATTTGCCGGGCGTGGTGGCGCACGCTTGTAATCCCAGTACTTTGGGAGGCAGAGACCGGAGGATCCGGGTTCGCGGCCTGCCTCAGCTCTCTCTCTCTCTCTCTCTCTCTCTCTCCCCTTAGTGAGGCCCTCCGCAACTTCGTGAGACCAGGTTTCAAAATAAAGTATAAAAAAATAGGGCCGGGGGTGTAGCACGGAGGTAGAACGCCCCTGCATTCAATCCCCGGTACCGCAAATAAAAAAAAAATCAATTTGACTGGAATTTGTAGTAATCATCCAGTTAGCGCTATCTACCATTTGACAAGCCTGGAGGTGAATCCCAAACACAGAAGCCACAGCCCGGCCCCCTCACAAGAGCACAGCGGTGCCGGAACCTTCCTACCAGGCAGACAATTCTTGGGGAGAACTTGCCAACCTTAGCGACCAGGGACGGATCCAAGATTGGGGCCGACAGAAAGTGCCATGGAGTCTCGGGTCTCCTTTCGCCAGCGTCCCCGGTGAGGACATGGAGTCACAGGAGAGACTTCTGCCACCTCTCCCACACAGGCGCTGAAGTGATAAATACAGCTCCAGGCACCATTTCCCGCAACTAGCTTCTGAGTTGTGATTTTTATGAGCTCTCTCTCTCGTTTTCCCCCTCCTCACCAGTGGCGTTAGTGGCTCTCCCACTGGTAGGAGGCAGGGCAAAAGCAGATGGAGGTTGTCATAAAACAAAGAGTCCGGCCCCCCGTCAGGCTGCCGGCACAGGGGCACGTGAGAGAGAGAGGATGGGGGTGCTGATTCTGCGCTTGCTGTGCAGATCTCTTAGGGTGAAGGGAGAGGGCTGGCACACTTCACCCTGTGGACTTTGGGGCTGAATAATGCATAGGAAGTCCTCATCCTGAAGGGCAAGGACGATGAGGTACCGGCCCAGAGCAGCGCTCCGTCTCCTCTCAAGACCCGCAGCTGCCCTCTGCTTGCACGGGGACATCGCGACAGCGTGACGCTGCTGGCAGGGAGCTCAGTGAGATTTCACCAAGAGGCCTGGCGTGGTGCTGGGGGCTCTGGTGCACCCGGAGATGCCCGCCCCGAGCAGCAGGTCATGCATGAGAATAGCAGGTAGAGAAGGGACCCAAGTGTCCGTCCTGGCTCAGCTACCATGTGACACAGGCCAAGCTACCTCTGCTGAGCCTCCATGTCACCACCTACAAAATGTCCACAGTGGACATTCACAGCTCGGACATTCTGTGGACGATGAATGACTGATACAAAGCAGTATAGAATCAAAAGCCAAACTACGGTGCGACTGAAATGGTTTAGACGGCTCAGAGGGGCAGGGCCCGAGCCCACCATACTTCCTCACTTCCCACGCCTTCCCGTCCCTCCCTGAGACTTAGCGCGATTCAAGTCACCTCCTCGAGGAAGCCTGCCCAGGTTTCCCACAGTTGCTGGTCATTCCCTCTGTGTTCCGAATAATTATTCCTTCCCTAATTTATTTATCCCCTTCGCTGACCACAGAGCTCCCGGGGAGGAGCCCAGTCCGAATGTCTTTCCCTTCCTCAGCTCCTCTCATGTGCCAGACCTCAAAAAACTGTTGAACTGAACTGAGCCGACGGCGAGGGAGGGCAAGGGAGACTGCAGGCATCTTGTGCTCTGTGAAGGCCAGGAGCGCCCGACATCCTGGCAGTCTCCAAGTCTGGCTGCCTTTCTTCTTCGTATCCAAAGGACAACCTCCCCACCAGCACAGGCATTACTGTCCCCAGAGCTGGGGAGACTGAGAAGGCCTCTCAACTCCCTGCACTGCTCTGTCATCATGAAGACGCATCGCCTCCCCCACAAGGACCTGAATGTTAGCCGTGTGCAAGGGGCTGGGGCGTAGCTAAGGATGGCTGAGGGCTCCCTCCCCAGCACTGCAAAGACATACACGCATGAACTCACACACACAGCTATGCCCAGAACCACTCCACCCTCCTCCTCCTGCCTTCCCCAACAAGAGGGCTGAGGAAGCCCCAAACATCCTGCAAAGACCTCGATCCGTACACCCCAAGCCCGGGCAGGGAGGCGCAGGGCTGCCGCATTCATCAGAGACGGACTTCCCCGCAAAGCCTGGCCGAGCGCCCACAGCTGCCAAGCCCATTAATAGAAGTCATCTCTGTCTCCGTGCTGCCTTTCTGCCTCTTATATCACAGCCTTGTAAAAGGGCAATTAGTTTGGACAATTAAAATGAGGAACTCACCAGACGTAGGTGCTGGAGCATCTGCACGTATCTGTGGAGGGAAAGAGGATGGAGGCCGAGTTAACTCCGCCCTGGGCAAGCCGAGGGGCAAGCTTTTGTTTGCGAGCTCAGGGCCCCCGCACCGCTGGGCACTCACGCTTTCTCCGAGGACAGCAGTTCCTGTGCGATGACAAGGGCTCTGGATGGTCCTTCCACCTGTGGGAAGACACAGAGCGGTCAGCAGGGATGGGCACCCTGGGGGCAGTGGAAGGGAGAGCCCAGAGGGGCCGCCAGGGGGCCGGAGGTGAGTTCTGAAAGTGGCTCCCCTGTTGCCCACCTCGCAGTACCTGTGTGATCTTCGCAGGTGCCTCCCTCTCTGCACCTCAGTTTCCTCACCTGCACATCTGGAGGTGAATCGCCCCTAACCCAGAGGGCTGTTGAGCAGATGCCCAGCACAGTACCCAACATGACAGTGTGGCCTTCGCCTCGCAGCCCAGGGCCCCAGAGCTCTCGAGCCGCCCGTGGCCTCTGTCCTAGGGAGATCTCTCGCTTCTTTTTTTTTTTTTTTTTGTGGTACCAGGGATTGAACCAAGGGCGCGTTCTACTTCTGCGCTACACCCCCGGCCCTATTTTTTATCCTTTATTTTGAAACTGGGTCTCACGGAGTTGCGGAGAGCCTCACTAAGTAGCTGAGGCTGGCCGCGAACCCGGATCCTCCGGTCTCAGCCTCCCAAGTACTGGGATTACAAGCGTGCGCCACCACGCCTGGCATCTTGCTTACTTCTTGCTTGTGCACATGGTGTTCACCCAAGTCCTTCCCCCTTCTCTGCCTGGCTGGTTCCCAGTCATCCTCTGAGACTCAGCCATGGTCTCACCTCTTCCAGCGAGCCCTCCGGTCCCTCCCTGAACCGGCTGGGTTACGTCAGGATGCTTCTGCGCATCCTGCTCTCGTGACGTCTATCACCTCTGTGAGGCCATGACGTGTCCCCGGGAGGCGGGGATTGTGAACTTCCCCTCCACATGACTAGTTCTCTCCCGTTGACTGAAAGAATGAATGAACGCTGAATGAATGATGCATGCTGGTCGTACTTGGACGCTGCAGGCTGAACTCAGCAGGTGGGCTGTTAACCCACCTGCCCCTGTTGCCACAGGTGTAAGCTTTGGGAATACACTCAGATTGTGCCAATAAACAGGAGGATGGGCACGGGCAGAGGCAGAGGCCAAGGCCTCCTGCACCACCCACCAGGCCAGCCATGCCGGTGGCTGGGGATCCAGACAGTGGGTGCCGAGAATGTGCGGTGTGGTGGGGCAGGGGCCACGGTGCCACAGAGGGCACTCGGCCAGCACACCTGGCTTATGGTTGCAGCTCCACACCGGTCCTGCCCAGCCTGCACATGTCCCTTTCTGAGGCCAAGCCTCAGTTTCCCCTCTAAATGCCCTTCAGTGCTGAGCCTTGTATGCTCCCGAGCCGGAGGAGCCACTGATCTAGTGAACAATCCCGCTGGTGATGGGACAGTCACTCCCGGCTGCCGGCGCTGCAGACGGCTGCTGTTAGAAGCACCCACTCCAGCACTCGCTGTCACTCGTTGAACAGGTCATTTAGCATCTCTGTGCCCCAACTTCCTTATCTGCAAAACGGGCACAATAGTATAATGGTATCTAACACATGCACACAGTGAAGACTGAATGAGTTTATGCATATATATGCAAATCTGTATCTATACACTGTGAAGACTGAATGAGTTTATGCATATATATATGCAAATCTGTATCTACACACTGTGAAGATTGAATGGGTTTATGCATATATATGCAAATCTGTATCTATATTGATCTTGTACTTGGAATAACACCTAATACACACTACAGAAGCACTGCTAAGCACTACGAAATGCTGTTAGGATTATCCTTCTTGATTATCCTTCTTGAGGTGGTACCAGGAAGAGAACCAGGAAGAAGAAGAGGGAGGAAGGAAGGAAGGAAGGAAGGAAGGAAGGAAAGAAGGAAGGAAGGAAGGAGGGAAAGGTCAAGTAGGGGAGAGGCCTCAAGTGCAAAATGAACATGGCCGCACCCCTCTCACAGCAGCAGCTGAGGCAATGCACTCTGGAACCAAGTCCATCCAAGTTCAAACTCTGGCCCCGGCACTATTTCGCTGGATGGCCTTCAGCAAACCGCTATCCCTGAGCCTCAGTTTCCCCGTCCCTCCCCCAGTGGAAACACGGGGGAGAACAACCAACCCGACGCCGCACGCCCTGATCCCCTGGATGGCGCGTTCCTGACTCGGGGCCTGTGCCTCTTCTTGCGCTGCTCTCCCCCACGTCGTCTCATTCTTCCTTTATAAGGTTTTCAGGACTCTGCTCTGCATGACCTCCGACCCGAAGCCATTCTCTACCCAGGGTTCCACAACCGTGGCACTACGGACATTCTGGACCAGAACAGTGCTTGCTGCGGGATCACAGGATAATTAACAGTGCCCCTGGCATCTACCACTGGATGACAGCAGCAGTCCCCCCTCCAAGGCCATGTGAATAGGGCAGAGCTCAGGCCCATGGTCCCTTTTTTGTTTTTTGGGTGCTGGGATTGAACTCAGGGGCGTTCTACCTCTGAGGTACACCCCCAGCCCTATTTTTAATTAATTATAATTATTATTTTTAATTTAATTAATTAATTAATTAGAAACATGGTCTCACTAAGTTGCTGAGGCTGGTCTTGAACCTGTGATCCTCCCATCTTAGCCTCCCAAGTACTGGGGCTACAGGCATGTGCCACCATGCCCGGCTTATTTCATTTTTGTGGTACTGGGGATTGAACCTAAGAACATTCTACCTCTGAGCTACCTACACCTCCAGCCCTATTTTATTTTTTAGTTTGAAACAGGGTCTCACTAAGTTGCTGAGGCTGGCCATGAACCTGTGACCCCCAAGTACTGGGATTACAAGCACGCACCACCACACCTGGCTCTATTTTTTTATTTTTAGCAGGGTCTCACTAAGTTGCTGAGGATCTCACTAAGCTGCTGAGGCTAGCTGGCTGGCCTCAAACCTGTGATCCTCCTGTCTTAGCCTCCCAAGTACTGGGATTACAGGCATGCGCCCCTCACCCAGCTCCATGGTCAGTTTTTTTTTTTTTTTGCGGTACCGGGGATTGAACGCAGGGGCATTCTACCTCCGCGCTACGCCCCCGGCCCTATTTTTTATACTTTTATTTTGAAACCGAGTCTCACGAAGTTGTGGAGGGCCTCACTAAGGAGAGAGAGAGAGAGAGAGAGAGAGAGCTAGAGAGCTGAGGCTGGCCGCGAACCCAGATCCTCCGGTCTCCGCCTCCCAAAGTACTGGGATTACAAGCGTGCGCCACCACGCCAGGCCCATGGTCAGTCTTGCTTCTCCATCTCACTGAGGCTCACAGGATCAAAGGAGCAGGAGAGAAAAACCTCAAGTCCTGGCGAAGCCTCTGGCCTCACTGGGCCTCACGCCTTCCCAAGGGCACCAAATTGTGACTTGCGTCTGCACGGTCACATGACTCACCAGGCCCACAGAATCCTGCATATGAAAAACACTCACAGGGGCAACGCACTCTGCCAGGACAGACATGGACTGCTCAGCACCCCTGTGGCAAAGCTCCCATACAGACAGCGCCTCTGTGGGGAAAAGCCAGGTGAGGAGTCTGCAGCTCAGCTCCCTCCCCTGTAAAATGAGGTCAAGGGTCAAGATGACCTCCAACCTTGCAGGGGCCAGTGATTCCCCTGTCGCTTGGGAAGATGCTGAGAGCCCCGCTCGGGGGCCGGAAGGCCTGGGTGCAAATCCTAGAATCCACCCCTTCTATCCTTACAACTTTGAGCAAAGTATTTCTCTTCTCTGAGCCTCCTCTGTAAAACAGGGATGATAATAATACCTACTGAATGTAATGGCTAGCATACACTGAACACTCAATATGTGCTAGACATGGCTCTAGGCTATTTATATGTTTGTTTTTTTGTTTGTGTATTTTATGGTACTGGGGATTGAACTCAGGGGCGTTCTACCTCTGAGCTACAACCCCAGCCATATTTTATTTTTTACTTGGAAACAGGGTCTCACTAAATTGCTGAGGGCCTCACTAAGTTGCTGAAGCTGTCCTCGAACCTGTGATCCTCCTGCCTCAGCCTCTCGAGTACTGAGATTATAGATGTATGTCACCATGCCTGGCTGTTTACATATCTGATTTCCTTGAATCCAGATACTATTATTATCTATACTTCAAAGATGAAGATACTAGGCCGGGCGTGGTGGCGCACGCTTGTAATCCCAGTATTTTGGGAGGCGGAGACCGGACGATCCGGGTTCACGGCCAGCCTCAGCTCGCTCTCTCTCTCTCTCTCTCTCTCTCCATAATGAGGCCCTCCGCAACTTCGTGAGACCCTGTTTCAAAATAAAGAATAAAAAACAGGGCTGGGGGTGTAGCTCGGAGGTAGAACGCCCCTGGGTTCAATCCCCAGTACCACACACACACAAAAAAGATGGAGATACTGAGGCACGAACAGGCCCTACCCTTTGCCTCCTGAGTGGCAGAGCAAAGATTTGAACCCAGGTTATCAAGTTCCAATGGCCAAGCACTTGGGAGAGTGCCCAGCACACTGTAAGTACAGAAGCTCCTCCACTTACCATGAGGTATGTCTTGATACACCTATCTTAAGTCAAAAGTACTATAAGTCAAAAATAGTAAGATGAGCATGGTGCCGCATGCTTGTAATCCCAGTATTTGGGAGACTGAGACAGGAGGATCACAGGTTTGCGGCCAGCCTCAGCAACTCATTGAGGCCCTCTGCAACTTAATGAGACCCTGTTTCAAAATAAAAGAATAAAATAGGGCTGGGGGTGTAGCTCAGAGGTAGAATGCCCTTGGGTTCCATCCCCAGTACTACACACACACACACCATATATATATATATAAAGCCAGGTGTGATGGTGCACATCTGTATTCCCAGCTACTCTGGAGGCTGAGGCAGGAGGCTCACTTAAGCCCAAGATGAATTCAAGACCAGCCTGAGCAACATAGTGAGACTTCATCTGAAAACAAAACAAAATGCATCGAATACCCCTGACAAACCCATTGTACAGTTGAAAAATCAAGTCAAATCATTGCAGGTTGGGGACATCTGTGCTCACCATAGACAGCGGGTCTGAGTGGGAAGCGCCTGCCCTTCGCCCGGCAGGGGTCTAGAGCGCCCCTCTGGACTCGGTCTTTCTAGTTCCTGACCCTCAGGGCAGTGGCCACAACACCGCTCAGAGACTTCCTGGAAGTTAGGACAGCGGGACCCCCACTCAGAAAGGCCGCGAGTGGCTGAGGGCCGTGGCCAGCCCCTCTGGAAAGCGGGGCGCGCGCCACACCCTGCAAGGACGAGCCGAGATGATGGATGGAGCGCTCACGCCCTGCTCCAACCTTTGGAGTTATCGTCGCTGCCATTGTTATAATCTCCAAGCTGTGGGGACAGACTTCTGGTAGGGTCCCGGCACGGGCCATTCTGCACGTCCCTCCCAGGCCCTCCTGCCAGACGGGCAGACTCTGGGTGGGAGCACGGGCCGTCCTGCCGCAGCGACTCTGCCGATGATGGATGTGTCTTCGCCGGCAGAGGAGAAGGCCCGGCTGCCCGCTGCCCGGGGCTCCCCTCAGAGCTGCTTCTGGGCGTTGCCCAACTGGGCCATTTAACAGAGATGTTTGTTTAACCAGGAAATGAACTCCAAGGTTGGCGGCAGTGCCCAGGGACAGACTTCTGGGAACAGGGTTCCTCCCAGGAGCAGGGGGCGGGGACCCAGGGCCTGCGCTGTCCTGTCTCAGGCCAAGGCCACGGTGTTGGCATGGCAGCCGCCTGCTCCCTGCCCAGGACTCTCCCAGCCCAGGGCTGCCCAGCCCAGCGCTCCCTCCAAACCAGCTGGTCCAGGTTTTGGCTATTTGGGGACTGGGGCAAGTTGGAAGGGATGGTCCTTCCTCCAGGGAAGCTCATGGATACACAGTGGGTCCCAGAAAGACTCCGTGCCTCGATTCTTCTAGCTGTAAAATGGGGTTGCTTAGGCTCCTTCTAGAACATCAGTTTCCAACATGTGGTCTGAGCACCTCTGGGGTCCTATAAGGGCCTCACTCTCCAAAGATGCATTTGTGCTCAATCCTAAGTATCAAACAAGCAAACAAACCAATAAGTAAGTGTCTCTAGGTCGCACGCTAGGCCTGAGCTGTGTGGAGCACCACAGAGGGCACCCCCTCCCAGTGCTCCCTATGTGTCACCCTCCCCCCAGCCATACAGCCCACCTCAAACTAAACTCACAGCCAGAAGAGGGTGGGGAGACCTTTTCTGGCTGCTCCGAGCCCTGGGGAAATCTTGGTGAGTCCTCAGTGTGCCGAGGGTCTGGGGTGGGGCCTGTGGTGGTGTTCTGGGGTCACCCCTGGTGAAGGGAAAGTGCTCCTATAGCCAGACTCCAGGAGGACTCCGCCTCCGGGCTCTCTGTGCACCACTGTCGCAGGCATCATCCCTCCCCTTGAAATTCAGATCAGTCGGGATTTCCAGCACAGCCTTCGCCAGCCGCTGGAGAACTCAGAGAAAGGAGCGTGGGGAGAGATGCTCGTTCATCATCCCCTGTCACCTGTGTTCCTGGTGGCAACACAAGGACGGGAAGAGTATGGGGACGCAGAGTAACAGTGCCAGGATACGGGAGGAAAGAGAAGACGACTAAGGAAGGCCGGCTGGAGACCCCAGGACCAGGGCAGCTTCCGGCACACACTGACCAGGCTAGTGCCTGAGGGCAGGCTGCTGGGAGCAAGGGTTATGCGCGCACGGCGGCACTGGGGATTAAACCCAGGGGCATTCTACCTCCGAGCTACACCCCTGCCCTGTTTTATTTTATTGTTTTTTTTTTTGTTTTTTGTGGGTTTTTTTTTTTTGCGGTACTGGGGATTGAACCCAGGGGCACTCTACCTCCAAGCTCACCCCCAGCCCTATTTTATTTTATTTTATTTTATTTTATTTTATTTATTTTATTTTATTGTTTTTTTGTGTGGTACTGGGGATTTAACTCAGGGGCATTCTACCTCTGAGCTACACCCCCAGCCCTATTTTTTATTCATTTTGAAACAAGGTCTCACTAAGTTGCCGAGGGCCTCACTAAGTAGTTGAGGCTGGCTGTGAACCCGGATCCTCCTGTCTCAGCCTCCCAAGTACTGGGATGACAAGCGTGCACCACCACGCCTAGCACAGCCCCAACTCTGAAAAGCCTTGCCTGCAACAGACACTCATCTCCTTTCCAGTTAACTGTCCCCATCAGCCGCCTCTGAGAGTGTGGGCCTCCCTGCCTCCTGGAAACCCCTGCCTGCCCTGACTCTTAACCCTCCCCTACTCTTGGTTCCGTTCACCAGGCCGAGCACTCTGGGTCACCCCACAGCTAATTCCACCCCACCACAGGCTTTGTTTTAAATTGTGACATATAACATCCAGAAAAGTACATAAAACATATATGTAAAGTTTAAAGATTAGCATGGGAATAGACCTTCCACTTCCCAACTCCTCTGAGGCTGGGGACTCTATTCTCTCTCTCCTTCCTTCCTTCCTTCCTTCCTTCCTTCCTTCCTTCCTTCCTTCCTTCTCCTTCCTTCCTTCCTTCCTTCCTTCCTTCCTTCCTTCCTTCCTCTCTCTCTCTCTCTCTCTCTTTTTTGTGTGTGTGGTACTGGGATGGAACCCAGGGGCATTCTACCTCTGAGCAACACCCCCAGCCCTATTTTATTCTTTTTATATTTTGAAACAGTCTCACTAAGTTGTAGAGGGCCTCACTGAGTAGCTCAGGCTGGCTTTGAACCTGCGATCCTCCTATCTCAGCCTCCTAAGGACTGGGATTACAGGCATGCACCACCACACCCGGCTTATTCACTTCTTTTCTGACATTCCCCCAAGCTAAGGGCAATGTGAGCTCTCAGTAGAGGCTGGATGCTTGATACAGAGGCTGGAGCTCAAAGTTCAGCAGATGCATATGAATCACAGGGGATCCTGGTACTGTGCGGTCCCGATTGGGTACTGTAGTGCTGGGGATTGAACCCAGGGAACATTCTACCTCTGAGCTACAGCCCCAGTCCTACTTTTTATTTTGAAACAGGTTCTCACTAAGTTGCTGAGGCTGTCCTTGAACCTGTGATCTTCCCGTCTCAGCCTCCCAAGTCCTGAGGTTACAGGTGAGCACCACCACCTGGGGTGTTGCGTTTCTAACAGGCTCCCAGTGTGGGGGGTACTGCTGATCTATGTGTGGTGCTTACCTGAACAAGGGGGTGAGGGGCACCTCTGAGGCTGAGCAGAGAGGACACTGGGACCCAGAACAAGCTCTCATGGGGACCGGGGACTTCATTTTCCTCACGCCCAGCCCTTTGGCCCAGGGTCTCCAAGACTCTGAACAAGATGTGGAGATACACCATGTTCTGCACACCTTCTAGAACCTCCGGGCCCCTCCCATCTCCTCTCTGAGTTCTGGGTCTGCATCCCTCCTCCTCCTCCCATGGTGTCTTGAAAGGTCTCTTGTGACACTGGGCGTGGTGGTGCAAACCTGTAATCCCAGTACTTGGGAGGCTGAGACCAGAGGATCAGGGTTCGCGGCCAGCCTCAGCTACTTAGTGAGGCCCTCTGCAACTTAGCGAGACCCTGTTTCAAAATAAAGAGTAAAAAAATAAGCTGGGCGTGGTGGCGCACGCTTGTAATCCCAGTACTTTGGGAGGTAGAGACCGGAGGATACGGGTTCGCGGCCAGCCTCAGCTCTCTCTTTCTCTCTCTCTTTCTCTCCCTGTCTCTCTCTCTCTACTTAGTGAGGCCCTCCGCAACTTCGTGAGACCCGGTTTCAAAATAAAGTATAAAAAAATAGAGCTGGGGGTGTAGCTCGGAGATAGAATGTCCCTGGGTTCAATCCCCGGTACCGGAAAAAAAAAAACGTCTTTTGTGTTCCCAGACAGAACAGATGCATCCTTGGCATGAGTGCTCAGATCCAGGGAGAAGCAACAGGAATGTTGCAAGGTGCAGGTTCGACGCCTGCTCTGCCACGCTCCGTACAGAGAAAGGCGCCCCGGGCCAAGCACGCGCTTCTGTTTTATGAAACTGTCACGTATTTACGTCTAACTTCCTTACTCAAGTGAGGAACTGAGTCTGACGAGTTCATTAACTTATTAATTTATTTGAAGATATTGCTTGAATACTTTTTTATGTGCCAGGCAGCAAGGATGCAGCTGTGAATAGGGCAAATGTGGTGCCTGCCCTCCTTAGGGCTGTTCTGGAAGGAAGGGCAAGTAATATGCAGGTAGGCAGAGATACAAAGAATGTAATTACAGTGTAAGAAATAAACAGGAATGCAGCGACCGAGCCTTGCAAGATCTCAGCAAGGAGGAGGAGGTGACATTTAACGTGACTCCTGTAGCCATGCATGCAAAGGGCAGGCAGAGTGCTTCAGATGGAGAGAGTGTCGAGTGCAAGGGTCCTGGGGTAGGTTCAAGAAAAAGCAGGTCGGGCATGGTGGCGCACACTTGTAATCCCAGTGCTTGGGAGGCTGAGACGGGAGGATACAGGTTAGCAGCCAGCTTCAGCTACTTAGTGAGGCCCTGTTTCAAAATAAAAAGAATAAAAAATAGGGCTGGGGGTGTAGCTCGGAGGTAGAATGCCCCTTGGTTCAATCCCCAGTTCCGCAAAAAAAAAAAAAAAAAGAAAAGAAAAAGAAAAAGCAGAACTTGTTTTTGTATCTCTCAAGATGGTGGTCAAGCCAGGTGTCGTGGCACACACCTGTAATCCCAGTACTTGGGAGGCTGAGACAGGAGGATCGCAGGTTCGAGGCCAGCCTCAGCAACTTGGTGAGACCCTCAGCAACTTGGCAAGGCCCTGTTAAAATAAAAAATGCCTGG
The DNA here is from genome assembly GCA_004027185.1 of Glis glis. Lineage (NCBI taxonomy): Eukaryota > Metazoa > Chordata > Mammalia > Rodentia > Gliridae > Glis > Glis glis. The sequence goes on along the minus strand of PVJS01053407.1, from coordinate 81 downwards.
GGGTGTATCTCAGAGGCAGAATGCCCTGGGTTCAATCTCTAGTACCAGAAAAAAAAAAAAAGATGCCTGGTCTAGCCTAGG
>PVJS01053406.1:0-13305 GCA_004027185.1 Glis glis | reverse complement strand
GATGTAGCTCGGAGATAGAATGCCCCTGGGTTCAATCCCCAGTACTGCAAAAAAAAAAAAAGTCTGAAAAATAAAAAGGGCTGGTGGTGCAGCTCAGTTGTACACCACCCCTGGGTTCCATCCCTAATACCCCCCCCCACACACACACACAAAAAAAAAACAATTCCAAGGTCCTTAAGCCCTTCTGGCCCAGTGAGCAGCCCTCCTTCCCATCTCCCTCCTCCCTCTGCAGCTTGGCCAATGTCCCCTCCAGCCCCATGATATCCCTCCATCCCTCCTCTCCCTCCTGGTTTTGGTGGACTATACAATCCTTGAAAAACATTTGAGAGCCAGGCGTGGTGGCACACGTTTGTAATCCCAGTACTTGGGAGGCTGAGACAGGAGTTCGAAGCCAGCCTCTACAACTTAGTGAGGCCCTCCACAACTTAGTGAGACCCTGTTTCAAAATAAAGAATAAAAAAAATAGGGCTGGGGTGTAGCTCAGAGGTAGAATGCCCTGGGTTCAATCCCTAGTGACACACACACACACACACACACACACACACACACACACAATTTGAGATGTTGATTTATCTCGTGTCATTTCCAAGAAGGAAAAACAATAAGTCATTTTACTTTTATATGCATCTTTTTTTTCTTTTTCTTTTTCTTTTTTTGCAGTACTGGGGATTGAACCCAGGGGCGTTGTACCTCCGTGCTACGCCCCCGGCCCTATTTTTTTATACTTTATTTTGAAACCGGGTCTCACGAAGTTGCGGAGGGCCTCACTAAGTAGAGAGAGAGAGAGAGAGAGAGCTGAGGCTGGCCGCGAACCCAGATCCTCCGTTCTCCGCCTCCCAAAGTACTAGGATTACAAGCGTGCGCCACCACGCCCAGCGCGTCTTTTTTTCTAATAATTCAGTTGACTCTCAGCGCGGAGGGGGCTGGCTAATCCCCATCAGCAAGCTGCCAGGTTGTTTCTGCCCCTGCCGGCTGATCGGGAGCAGGTTTGTTTTTCCAGGGATATTAGACATTGTGACTCATGCGCAACCTGGATGTAATACCGGGTTTGGACTTCCGTCTGTTAACAAGTCCTCCACCCCTCGGCTGGGTCTGTGCTCACCTCTCCTGGCCTAGGCCAGACCCCCAGATTCCTCCAGCTGTGCCCTTACCCTCCCCCATCTGCCAGAGCGACCATCCCAGAACATGATCTCTTCAGAAGCTTCTCTTCTGTAATCTCCAGCGCCTGCCCTCACCCCTAGCGCCAGGCACAGGACCCAGGACCCAGCAGGTGCTGAGGAATTGCTAAATTGAAATCTGAGACTGAAGCTGGGCGTGGTGGCACACGCTTGTAATCCCAGTACTTGGGAGGCTGAGACAGGAGGATCCAGGTTCACGGCCAGCCTCAGCTATTTAGTGAGGCCCTCCACAACTTAGCAAGACCCTGTTTCAAAATAAAGAATAAAAAATAGTGCTGGGGGTGTAGCTCAGAGGTAGAATGCCCCTGGGTTCAATCCCCAGTACCACAAAAAAAAAAAAAAAAGAAATCTGAGACCGAAGCGGGGTATAATAGCACACACCTGTAATCCTAGTACTTGGGAGGCTGAGACAGGAGGATCGCAGGTTTGAGGACAGTGTGCGGAACTTAGCAAGACCCTCAAAATAAAAAATAACATAAGGGCTGGGAGTGTGGCTCAGAGATAAAATGCCCCTGGGTTCAATCCCTAGTACAAAGAAGGAAGGAAGAAAAGATCAATCTGGGACTGAAAAGCTTCTCTGAATCTCAGTTATCTTTCCAGTAAAGGGAGTTCATGGCTGGTCTCTCATGTCCCAAAACCACTTTGTTCTGCTTTAACTTACAAGCGACTTGGTTCCTGCCAATATGTCACTTCTTCCAAGAAACCATCTGGTTTTGTCGACCCTCTGAGTGTTTCCATAGCACCTGCATTAATGCACCCATCATGCCACATTGTAATTGCCTCTTTTGTGTGTGTGTGTGTGTGTGTGTGTGTGTGGTGTTGGGGATTGAACCCAGAGGCATCCTACCGTCGAACTACACCCCTAACCCTTTTTATTTTTTTGTTTGGAAACAGGGTCTCGCTAGGTTGCTAAGAGTCTCACTACTTGCTGAGGCCATCCTCGAACCTGGGATCCTCCTGTCTCAGCCTCCCAAGTACTGGGATTACAGGTGTGTGCCACCACACCCGGCTGTAATTGCCTCTTTGCCTATCCCTCTCCTGGCCAGACTAAGAACACCTTGAGGACAGGGGCTATGGATCTAGTCCAAAGAAGACACCCAGCAATAGTGGATAGTGGTGGAGAATTTTCAGTGTGCCAAGTGTGTTGTGAGAACTTTATATGTCCTAACTCATTTAAGCATCAAGACAACACTGGGGGAGGGGGATAGTATTAGCCCCTTCCTTCCTTTCTTCCTTCCTTCCTTCCTTCCTTCCTTCCTTCCTTCCGTGCTCAGATTGGAACCCAGGTCCTCCATATGCTATGCAAATACGCTACCACTGAGCTACATTCCCAGGGCAAACTACCCCCATTTGACCTAGGGGCAAACTGAAGCCAGAGAGCTTCTAGACTTTCCCAAAAGCCGGGTGTGGTGGCACACATCTACTCGGGAGGCTGAGAAAAGAGGCTTCCAGGCTCGAGGCCAGCCTCAGCAACTTGCCCAAAGCCACACAACTAGGAAGTGGAGGGACAAGGATTTGAGCCAAGGCCACCTGGCTCCAGAGCTGGGCCCTTACCTGCGCAGCACGAGCTGCGTCACAGTGAAGGGAATTGGAGCCAATGCACAAGTATCCCAGCCCGCCCTGCACTCCTGTCATCTGCCCCCAGGAGACAGAGTCCCATGCCAGCCCGTGGGGACTTGCCCAAGAGCAAAGCCAGGGTCTGTACTAATAAAGTGTTCTTGGTGAATAGCATTTTAATAAAGACTTGTTGTTCTTCTCTGCCCTGAGAAGCCACCCCATTTCCTGCTCCCCACGGGGAGGTCCTGGGAATGCTTAGCCTTGCTTCCCTGATGAATAACCTCCGGGCTGCTTTAGAAACAAAAGACCTCACAAAGCCTGGCCTGCGCCAGACCTCCAGAGAGAGCCACCTCTCTCCTTGCTGGTGCGCACAATGGAGGCTCAAAACTCTGAAATAGGCACATCGCCCTTGACTGCTAACTCCGATTGGAGAAATTTATCCTAAAGACCTCTCCATACCATTCCCAATGCTGTATATATAAAAGAGTACCTCACAACATCACTTATAAGAATGAATGCTGGAGCCGGGGATGGTGGTACATACCTGTGATTCCACTACTTAGGAGTCCAAGACAGGAGAGTCACAGGTTTGAGGCCAGCCTCAGTAACTTTATGAGACCCTTAGGAACTTAGCAAGATGCTGTTTCAAAACTTAAAAGGCCAGGGGTGTAGCTCAATTCAATCCCCAGTTCAAGAAAGATAGAGAAAGAATGAAGGGAAGGGAAGGCAGAGGAAGAAAACCTTTTTATGTGTGTGTACTATTAGAAGTAAATTTTTATGGCATTGTTAAAAAAAAAAGACACATAGTTGAAAGCAGCTCAGCAAGGTGAATTTTGTTCTTTGCAAAAAAGGTTTCCATCACCAGGAAGTTCTAGCGTGCAAGGAACAAAATGGAAGAAATTACTGGGCGTTTTATCTTCAGCGCGGGGCTTCTGTGCTGTGCTATTGGTGGGAGCACAGCCTCACAATCTTTCCACCATTGGCTGAAGAGGACGCCGGGGGAGGGGTTGGAACTCACAATTTTTAGGAAATGCTATCTACAAAAATACAAGCACAGGTACACAAATGGCAGCTTTACAACATGGCACCCAAGTCAAGCCATTCCTTTGATAGAAAAGATCTATTTCTCACAGTACTGGGGATTGAACCCAGGACATTCTAACTCTGAGCTAAACCCCCAGCCCTTTTTTATTTTGAAACAGAGTCTTGCTAAATTGCTGAAGGTCTTTTTTTTGGGGGGGTACTGGTGATTGAACCCAGAGGTATTCTAACTATGAGCTACACCCCCAGACCAATCTTTATTTTTTATTTTGCAGGGTCTTGCTAGGTTGCAGAGAGCCCACTAAGTTACTGAGGCTGGTCCAGAACCTGTGATCCCCCTGTTTCAGCCTGCCAAGTACTGGGATTACAAGCGTGAGCCACCACGCCTGGCTCTGAGGGTTTTGCTAAATTGCTGAGGCTGGCCTCCAACCTACAATCCTCCTATCTCAGCCTCCCAAGTACTGGGATTATAGGTGTGTGCCACCACACCCGGCTTCCTATTTCATTTTTTTGTTTTGAAATAGTCTTGTTAGACTGCTATGGGTCTCGCTAAATTGCTGAGGCTGGTCCCAAACCTCAGGGACCAGCCTCAGCATGCACCACCATACTGGTCTCCCTTGCTTCTTTTGTATATAATTTATCATATATATACATATGGTTGGTTTAAATACAGTATGATTTAGCCAGGCGTGGTGGTGCACGCTTGTAATCCCAGTACTTGGGAGGCTGAGACAGGAGGATCGCAGATTCGCGACCAGCCTCAGCTACTTAGTGAGGTCCTCTGCAACTTAGTAAGACCCTGTTTCAAAATAAAGAATAAAAAATAGAGCTGGAGGTGTAGCTTGGAGGTAGAATGCCTCTGGGTTCAATCCCCAGTACCGAAAAAAAAAAAAAAAAAAAAAAAAAAAAAAAAAAAAAGAGAGAGAGCCATACTCATGGATCCTTACAAAATGCTATGAAACTAAACCTGTCCCTTCTGAGCTTTTACAGGTCTAGGACCACCAGACACCTAAAAGAAAAAACAAGATGCTTGATTTACAGACGCTCTGCCAAATATGTAAGAACAAGAGACAGATAGTTGTGGATAACCCTTATAATAAGGAAATTATTAGTACTAATGGACAGGGTAATAGTAGTCAATATGCAAATTGTATGCTGTGTTTGTATTTGTTTTTTTTGTTTTGTAGAGTAAATTATATTACAATCAGCAGAGATTTGTCAACTAAACCCAAGATGCCATCAAGGGAACAGCTAAACTAGATGCCACCAGTAAGATGATCAGGGAAAATCATTTAGCTCGAGATATGAATTAGCTGAGGATGCTAAAGTTGATGACACCCTTGAGAGCAAAAGTTATCATATGCTAGTGGAATTTGAAGAAAAGAGTAATATTAAAAAAGGGGGGGAGCCGGGCGTGGTGGCGCACGCTTGTAATCCCAGTACTTTGGGAGGCGGAGACCAGAGGATCTGGGTTCGCGGCCAACCTCAGCGTGCATGCGCGCGTGCACGTGATCTTCTCTCTCTCTCTCTCTCTCTCTCTCTCTACCTAGTGAGGCCCTCCGCAACTTCATGAGACCCGGTTTCAAAAGTAAAGCATAAAAAATAGGGCCGGGGGCGTAGCACGGAGGTAGAACACCCCTGCGTTCAATCCCTGGTACCGCATAAAAAAAGGGGGGGGGGATTGTGAGAATAAAATTAGATCTTTTCTATTAAAGGAATAGCTTGACTTGGGCTCCATTTTGTAAAACTGCCATTGTGTAACTTTATGTGTGTTTGTGTTTTTGTAAAGATAGCATTTCCTGGAAATTGTGAGTGCCAACCCATCCTCAGCCTCCCTTTCAGCCAATGACGTAAAGATTGTGAGGTTAGAGATGGGCGCAGTGGCGCACGCCTGTAATCCCAGTACTTGGGAGGCTGAGAAAGGAGGATCACAGGTTCCAGGATAGCCTCAGAAAGTAGTGAGACTTTCATCAACCTAATGAGACCCTGTTTCAAAATAAAAAATAAAATCGGGCTGGGGGTGTAGCTCAGAGGTAGAATGCCCCTGGGGTTCAATCCCCAGTACCACACACACACACAAAAAAAAGATTGTGAGTCTATGTTCCCACCAATAGGAACAGAATCTCCGCGCTGAAAATAAAATGCCCAGCAGTTTTCCACCATGCTGTTCCTGCACGCTGACTCACAGGTGGCAGGATCACTTTTTTGCAATAAGTAAAATAAGCCTTGCCAAAAAAAAAAAAGAAAGAAAAAAAAAAAAAGAAACAGGCCGTGCGTGGTGGTGCACGCTTGTAATCCCAGTACTTGGGAGGCTAGACAGGAGGATCACAAGTTCCTGGCCAGCCTCAGCTACTTAGTGAGGCCCCCCGCAACTTAGTGAGACCCTGTTTCAAAATAAAGAATAAAAAATAAGCCTGGGGGTGTAGCTCAGAGGTAGAAAGCTCCTGGGTTCAATCCCCAGTACCGCAAATCAATAAATAAAAGAAAGAAAGAGAGAGAGAGAGAGAGAGAGAGAGAGAGAAAGAAAGGAAAGAAAGAAAGGAAAGAAAGAAAGGAAAGAAAGAAAGAAAGAAAGAAAGAAAGAAAGAAAGAAGGAAGGAAGAAAGAAAGAAAGAAGAAAGAAAGAAAGAAAGAAAGAAAGAAAGAAAGAAAGAAAGAAAGAAAGAAAGAAAGAAAGAAGAAAGAAAGAAAGAGAATAAAATAATAGGGCTGGGGGTGTAGGTTGGAGTTAGAATGTGGAGCTCGGAGGTAGAATGCCCCTGGGTTCCATACCCAGTACCAAAAAGAAAGAAAGAAAGAAAAAGAAAAAGAAAAAGAAACAGGGTCTCACTAAGTTGCTGAGGGTTTTGCTAAGTTGCTTAGCTGGCCTCGAACCTGCGCTCCTCCTGTCTCAGTCTTCCAAGTACTGGGATGACAGGTGTGCACCACCACGCCTGGTTTAGTGTTGATTTTTTTCTTGTCCATTCTCCCATCCATGGACTTTAGATTTTTCCAGATTTTCACTATTATGAGCAATGCATATCTGAATATTCCTGTGCAGGTTTCCTGCTGTGTATGTTTCTGGTGTTTCCTCTAGTTAAATGCTGAGGAATGGACTCCCCAGGGTGTAGGATTTGTGAATGTTCAGTTTTACTAGAATCCTACCAGTTTTCACTTCCAGCAGCAAATCAAAGAAATGTTGTTAATCCACTTCTTCTGCTACCCTGGCATAGTCAGGCTTCTTAATTTCTAATTGAATGAACAGGGGACTTATTTCTCAACACTTGCTGTTTCATTCCTTCCAAACTTTGTACCAGGTGCATGTAATATCTACTCAAATAAATAGCTAAAATAGCTAGGCATAGCCGGGCTTGGTGGCGCACACTTGTAATCAGTACTTGGGAGGCCGAGACTGGAGGATCCAGGTTTGCAGCCAGCTTCAGCTACTTAGTGAGGCCCTCCGCAACTTAGCAAGACCCTGTTTCAAAATAAAGAATAAGAACTAGGGCTGGGGGTGTAGCTCAGAGGTAAAATGCCCCTGGGTTTAATCACCGGTACCGCAAAAAAAAAAAAAAAAAAAGCTAGGCATGGTGTAATACCAGTACTGGGAGGCTGAGAGAGGAGGATCACAGGTTCTAGGCCAGCCTCTGCAATTTAATGAGACCCTGTTTCTTTTTTGTTTCTTTGTGTGTGTGTGTGGGGGGGAGTACTAGAGATTGAACCTAAGGACATTCTACCTCTGAGCTACACTCCCAGCCCTATTTGTATTTTTTAGCTTGAAACAGGGTCTCACTAAGTTGCAGAGGGCCTCTCTAAAATACTGAGGCTGGCCGGGAATTCTCGAGAATTCTCTGTCTCTGCCTCCCAAGTACTCGGATTACAAGCGTGCACCACCACGCCCAGTTTGTGAGACCCTGTTTCTAAATAAAAAATAAGGCCGGGTGTGGTGGCACATGCTTGTAATCCTAGTACTTTAGGAGGCAGAGACCGGAGGATCCGGGTTCGTGGCCAGCCTCAGCTCTCTCTCTGTCTCTCTCTCTTCCTGTCTCTCTCTCTCTCTACCTAGTGAGGCCCTCCACAACTTTGTGAGGCCTGGTTTCAAAATAAAGTATAAAAAAATAGGGCCGGGGGTGTAGCGCGGAGGTAGAAAGCCCCTAGGTTCAATCCCCAGTACCACAATAAAATAAAATAAAATAAAATAAAATAAATAATAAAATAAAATAAAAATAAAAATAGGGCTGGGGGTGTAGTTCAGAGGTAGAATGACCCTGGGTTCAATCCCCAGTACCAAAAAAATAAATAAAAAATAAATTTAAAAATTCACTTCTTTATACCATTTTTTCTTTTTTTTTTTTTTTGATTATTTGTTTGGTAGGTTTTGTGGCACTGGGGATTGAACCCAGGGGCATTCTACCTCTGAGCTACACCCCCAGCCCTATTTTTATTCTTTATTTTGAAACAGGGTCTTACTAAGTTGCGGAGGCCTCACTAAGTAGCTGAGGCTGGCCGCAAACCCGGTTCCTCTGGTCTCAGCCTCCCAAGTACTGGGATTACAAGCGTGTACCACCACACCCAACTTCTTATTTTTATTTTTTTTTTAATAAAAATTCCCAGCCGGGCGTGGTGGCACACACTTATAATCCCAGTACTTCGGAGGCTGAGACAGGAGGATAACAGGTTCGAAGCCACCTCAGCAACTTAGTGAGGCTTTTAGCAACTTAGTGAAACCCTGTTTCAAAATAAAATATAAAATCAGGCTGGGTGTGTAGCTCGGAGGTAGAAGGCCCCTGTGTTCCATCCCTGGTACCACCAAAAAAAAAAAAAATTCCCTTGTAGCCGGGCGTGGTGGCGCACACTTGTGATCCCAGTACTTGGGAGGCTGAGATCGGAGGATCGCAGGTCTGCGGCCAGCCTCAGCTACTGTTTCAAAATAAAGAATAAAAAATCAGGCTGGGGTGATGCTCAGAGGAAGAATGCCCCTGGATTCAATCCCCAGTACCACAAACACACATAAAATACCGTTGTATATACCATATTTTCTTGTTTTCTGTGCGTGTGTATGTGTGTGTGTGTGTATGTGGTACTGGGGATTGAACCCAGGGGCATTCACCTCCGAGCTACACCCCCAGCCCTATTTTATTTTTGTTTTGAAACAGGGTCTTGCTAGGTTGAAGAGAGTCTCACTACTTGCTGAGGCTGTCCTTGAACCTGTGATCCTCCTGTCTCAGCCTCCCAAGTACTGGGATTCCAAGCGTGTGCCACCACGCACGGGTACCAAATTTTCTTTATCCATTCATCTGTTGGTGGACACCAGGTTGATTCCATAGCTTGGCTGTTGGCAGTAGTGCAGCAACAGGCATGGGTCGCAGGCCTCCCTCCTGCATGCTGACTGCACTTCCTTCGGGTATATACCCAGGAGTGGTATCGCTGAATCATATAGCTGTTCTATTTTTAGTTTCTTGGGAACCTCCAGAGTGTTCTCCACAGGGGCTATGCTAATTCACATTCCTGTTAACCATGTACAATGGTTCCTTTTTCTCCACATCCTCACCAGCATTTTTTTTTTTGGTACTGGGGATTGAACCCAGGGGCATTCTACCTCCGAGCTACACCCCCAGCCCTATTTTTTATTCTTTATTTTGAAACAGGGTCTCACTAAGTTGCAGAGGTCCTCACTAAGTAGCTGAGGCTGGCCACAAACCTGCAATCCTCCTGTCTCAGCTTCCCAAGTACTGGGATTACAAGCGTGCGCCACCACACCTGGTCACAGTACTATTTCTTGAAGAGGCTGTTCTTTCTCCAACATATGTTTGGCACCTTTTCAAGAATCAGTTGGCTGAAGCCGGGCGTGGTGGCGCACGCTTGTAATTCCAGTACTTTGGGAGGCAGAGACCGGAGGATTCGGGTTCGCAGCCAGCCTCAGATCTCTCTCTCTCCCTGTCTCTCTCTCTCTACTTAGTGAGGCCCTCTGCAACTTCGTGAGACCCGGTTTCAAAATAAAGTATAAAAAATAGGGCCGGGGGTGTAGCGCGGAGGTAGAACGCCCCTGGGTTCAATCCCCGGTACCGCAAAAAAAAAAAAAAAAAAAAAAGAATCAGTTGGCTGAAGCCAGGCATGGTCATACATGCCTATAATCCTAGTATTTGTGAGGCTGAGACAGGAGGATCGAAGATTCAAGGCCAGCCTCAGCAACTTAGCAAGACCCTGTTTTAAAATAAAAATTTTTTTAAAAAAGTGCTGGGAAGCCCGGCGTGGTGGTGCATGCTTGTAATCCCAGCACTTGGGAGGCTGAGACAGGAGGATCCGGGTTCACGGCCAGCCTCAGCTACTTAGGCCTCCGCAACTTAGTGAGACCCTGTTTCCAAATAAAGAATAAAAAATAGGGCTGGGTGTGTGGCTTGGAGGTAGAATGCTCCTGGATTCAATCCCCAGTACCACCAGAAAAAAGAAAGTTCTGGGGGGGCGGGTAGCTCAGTGTACAATGTCCCTGGATTCTATTCCCAGTATCAATAAGTAAAAAGAATCAGTTGGCTAAAACCATGTGTGGTGGTACACACCTGTAACTCCAGCTACTCTGTAGGCTGAGGCAGGAGGATCACAAGTTTGAGCCTAGCCCTGGGTTCAATCCCCAGTGCTGCAAAAAAAGAATAAGTTGCCTCTAGCCAGGCAACACACCCCGTCCTTTTTTAATTTTTTATTTTGAAACAGTGTCTCACTAAGTTGCTGAGGCTAGCCTTGAACCTATGATCCTCCTGTCTTAGCCTCCTAAGTACTTGGATCATAGACGTGCGCCACTGTGCCTGGCTTGGGAGGCACAGGGTCAATACCTTGCTCCTCACTGGTAAGTGGCAGGGCTGGGATGTGAGCCCAGGCAGCCTGACTCCGGAGCCTGTGTCCTCAAGCGCTACCCAACACCCAATTCTGCCTTTGGGGTGGGCGATGTTTGCAGCATAAGCTACAGCCTCGTGCCAGCCTTTACCAGAGATGGGATGAGGTAAAAGAGAGTCTCACAAATGGAGAGAATTTACTGAAAATTGGCCCCAGCATCCATTCAGCTCAGGCTATTTTGGGCTTTTGGCTTTTCTTTTTTTTTTTTAAGATACGCTTTTAGATTTTTCAGTTACGCTGTGACTAAGTTCTGTCTAAGAGGAATGTCTACAGGAAAACCAGCCTTCCAGTCAGCCCTCACAGGCACAGGACCAACGTTGGCATTTCAAAGAAGGGAAGAGGAGCGGGGCACAGTGATGCAGGCTGTAATCCCAGCTACTCAGGAGGCCAAAGATCCCAGGTTCAAGGCCAGTCTTAGCCAGTTAGTGAAACCCTGTCGCAAAATAAAACATAAAAAGGGCTGGGGTGTAGCTCAGTGGTAAAGGGCCCCTTTAATCCTTAGTACCTGAAAGAAAAGGAAGTCTAATCCTTAGCACCTGAAAGGAAAGGAGGAGGAAGAGGAGGAGGAAGAAGAGGAAGAGGAGGAGGAGGAGGAGGAGGAGGGGGAAGGGGGGAGGTTTATGAGCCACCTCCTAGCACCCAGGGATCTTGCTGGGACTTACTTATTAGTTTTTCTGTGTCCAGTGTCTATTTCCCCTCCTCTGGGTATCAGCACCCTCATTCTCCTTTAGGGGGGTCACACCTCCCCTACTCTTGGTCCTAGAAGGCTGACTCCCCTTTGCCTCACTCTCCGGCTGGGCCCTGACCTGGTCTTAGCTCATCAGAACCTTCCAGGTATCTCGCTGGTCATAAGGAATTAGCGCAGAAGTGTGTGTAGGAGTCGAACCAGGCCATAAAAATGAAACACGAGCCAGGCATGGTGGCGCACACCTGCGATCCCAGTTCTTGGGAGGCTGAGACAGGAGGATCTCAGTTTCAGGCCAGCCTCAGCAACTTAGCAAGACTCTCAGCAATGTAGCAAGGCCCTGTTTCAAACTAAAAAAAAAAAAAAGGGCTGAGGGTGTAGCTCGGAGGTAGAATGTCCCTGTTCTGAACAGTATAGTTCCAGGCCTGGGGATGGAGCTCAGTGGTAGAGCACCCAGCACCAACAGAAAAAAAAAAAAAAGTAGTATAGTTCCCTGCAGCTGGGATTGCTGAACTGGTAGACTGGATGAGTGGATGCCTGTATCTGTCTTGACAGGAGAGCCTAAAAATAAACTCAGCCTAGAGGAAAGCAAAGACAGACAGATCCTTGATGACATCATTTAGCCACCTGGAGTCATCCATGCCTGAAGTCCCTCTCTCCCAAATTCCCTTTTTTTTTTTTTTTTTTTTTTTTTGCTTAGGCACTTGTGTTTCTGGCATTTGCAATCCAAAGTGACCACTATACATGCCAAGACAGAATGATGGAGAGGAAAGAGCACTGGACCAGGAGTCATAAAACTTGGATTCGAATCAAGGTTTCACCACTTACTAAGTCTTGAACCTCCTCTGTACTTCCGTCCCTGCCGCTGTGTAAAGGGAATGGTGTCGCTGCCTGTAATGGTGTTGTGGTGGGTAACCAAAAGATGCAGACGGGAAAGCGCTTCTTAATCTGTAACACGCTTTGCAAACTGTGAGGCTCTGTACATAAGAGGGCAGCTTCTGTTGCGCTGGTGTTTAATAGAAAAAATGATCTAGAAGTGAATGGTTCCATCTACCCCATGTCTAACTCGATTCGTGATAGCTGGCGGGTATTTTACCCTCTCTGAGCCTAGGTTCTTGCTTTGAAAAAATTGAGGCATTGGTGTCTCATGGGGAGGACTTGCAGGCTGGATCAGGCGACTCCCCTGCTTAAAATTCTACAATAAACTGTGTGTGGTGGTGCACACTTGTAATCCCAGTACTTGGGAGGCTGAGACAGGAGGATTGCAGGTTCACAGCCAGCCTCAGCAACTTAGTGAGGCCATCTGCAACTTAGTGGGACCCTGTTTCAAAATAAAGAATAAAAAATAGGGCTGGGGGTGTAGCTTGGAGATAGAGTGCCCCTGGGTTCAATCCCCAGTACTGCAAAAAAAAAAAAAAATCCTGCAATAGGGGCTGGGCAAGATGGCATGCCCCTAATCCCAGGGACTCAGGAGACTGAGGCAGGAGGATTGCAAGTTTGAGGCCAGCCTAGGCAACTTAGCGAGACCCTGTCTCAAAATATAATTTTTTTTTTTTTTTGCGGTACCAGGGATTGAACCCAGGGGCATTCTACCTCCGCGCCACACCCCCAGCCCTATTTTTTTTATACTTTAGTTTGAAACCGGGTCTCACGAAGTTGCGGAGGGCCTCACTAGGTAGAGAGAGAGAGAGACAGGGAGAGAGAGAGAGAGAGAGAGACAGGGAGAGAGAGAGAGAGAGCAAGCTGAGGCTGGCCGCAAACCTGGATCCTCCGGTCTCCGCCTCCCAAAGTACTGGGATTACAAACGTGCGCCACCACGCCCGGCTATCTCTCTCGACTTAGTGAGGCCCTCAACAACTTCATGAGACCCGGTTTCAAACTAAAGTATAAAAAAATAGGGCCGGGGGTGTAGCGTGGAGGTAGAACGCCCCTGGGTTCAATCCCCGGTACTGCAAAATAAATACATAAATAAATAAA